>ML346350.1:136569-213794 GCA_005239505.1 Nicotiana paniculata
AGATCCACATTTAATTCTCTGCCACTGCGAAGAGTCACTTCCATCAGCTGCCTTGGAACCCGTTCAATAGGATTTACCTGAGTATCTGCAGGTAAAGTTTCAGGAAAACGATTGTTCACTGCCATAGATATCTGCCCCAACTGTACTTTAATATTTTTAATAGCTGCATCATGTACATCTACCCTCTCACTGATTTTGGCATTTGACCCAATTACCTGCTGCATCATAGCTTCTAACCTGGCAAACCCATCTTCTTGACTTCCCCCTTGTTGCTGAGGAGGGTAGTATGATTGTTGCTGATTCAGATGATTATAACCCTGTGGCCTCTGAAACGGTACTGCATTACCTTGCGGTCCCCTGACACCCATATTTCCATTGTTTTGCTGTTGGTGGGGTGGTCTATATGGTTGAGCTTGCTGACCCCAGTTCTGCCCCCTTGTCTCTGGCTTCCATAATTCGACACATAATTCATATTTTCTGGATGAGGAGGGTGATGACACTCAGTATTCCAGTGATTACCAAGTGGTTGACTAATGCAAGATGTGCATAAGCCCCCATTGGTTGTGTCAACGATGTGTACCTGCTGTTTTTGTCCCGATTCTTCCACCTTCTTAGTAAGTATACTCATTTGTGTTATCAAGGTGGCCACGTTCTCTGCAATAGTATTAGATGGATCGAATGGCACTGAATGAACTACAGGAGTAATGGGTGCATTCCTTGTTGTCCATCCTGAATTCTGTGCCATTTTATCAAGTAAGATTTGGCTCTCTCTCCACGATTTGCTCAGGAATGCTCCACCAGCTGAAGCATCAACATTTGCTTTCACAGTATCAGCCAAACCCATGTAAAAACGCTGCCCCAACATTTGCTCAGGAATGCCATGATGTGGACAGATAACCAGCATACTCTTAAATCTTTCCCATGTTTCTTGTAGTGTTTCAACTGGTTTCTGTCTAAAGCTCAGGATTTCATCAATTTGTTGAGCAGTCTTGTTGGGTGGATGAAACTTGTTCACGAACTGTTTGACTAACTCCTCCCATGTTGTACTGGAATTTATCGGGAGTGAGTTAAGCCAAGTCTGGGTAGCGCTAGTCACTGAGAATGGAAATAACAACAGTTTTACTGCCTCCTGAGTGACGTTTGGCTGCCTTGGAGTTTTGCAAATTGACAGGAATTTCTTTAAATGCTGCTGGGGGTCTTCAATGTACGACCCTGAGAATAGCCCTTTGTTCTGCAATAAGTGCAGCATATTATTTGTAATCTGAAAGGACTCGGCCTGTATCTGGGAAACCAATATTGATGTGGCCAAATTCTCAGCTGTAGGTTGTGCCCAGTCATATAAAGGAGCCTCTGCCCCTATTTGAGCGACTGGGTCTACCTCATCATCCCCATGATTATTCCGATTGTGTGTATCTTCCATGTCGGTTTCAATTTGTTCAATTTGTGGTTGATGTTTGCTTTTTCGGTTGGTCCGGTTTATGGTCCTGAAAACATTCTCGGGGTCTGATAAGGTTTCAATTACTTCACCAGTCCTTGATGAGTTTCTAGGCATGCACCTGCAACACTTAGCAAACGTTAAACGTTCAATGTGAAAACGAAAATTTTAAAGAAAATTGACTATGTTTCAGAATTTTGTATTTCTTTCAACTCAATTGATAATACCGTTAATTCCCCGGCAACGGCGCCAAAATTTGATCACGCTCAACTATTTCTTGTAGAAGACTAAGCGGGCTTTGCAAATATAACCTGGGGTGTTATGCCCAGAGTCGATCACACAGGGAATTTACGTATCAATTAAGTCTATAAAATACTAAACTGTTGCTTAATCATGTTTCTCAAGACTTTTGAATATCAATTTGGTGATGTTTACCTAATTCTACTCACAATAATAATAAACTAACAATTAACTAATAATATAATGTAAACAATGATAAATATGGTCTAAGGTTATGGTTTCCCCCGTTGGTGAATTCTTCCTTGGATATTTCTTATAGTTTAATTGGCTATCTCTATCAATCATGAACGCGTTATCAATCATGAACACTTTATCTACCATAAATCTCTCTCAAGTAATTATGATAATTTACTAGACGCACTCTCTCAAGTTACGCTAGCTAGATTGCATTACAGTTCACTTTAGATTGCACCCGAGGTATCGTTATCTCTAATCCAACCTCTAAACCCTCGGTTATGACTTTCGTCTATACTCCGGGAGTGATGTTGTTCAAACAACTACCTAAATATGCACTCTCTCTCAAGTAGATACATAATAAAGAGGAATAGCTAATTGAGGGCCCTTTTAATCAACTACAACAAGAACGTAGTTGAACAAATAGAGAATAATCAACCAAAATATATTAATATCACAATAAATTCATCCCCAACGGGTTCTATCAAAACCCTGGATTAAAGAATTTAGCTACTCATGTTCATAAAAATCAAAACTAAAATAAATTGCATAATTGAAATACAAATTAATGAATACAAGATGTAGAAATCAATGTTTTGTCACTTCTATGGTTTTCTCTTCTTAAATCCTTTGAATGCCTTCCGAATCTCTTTAAGTTGTGTTTTAGGAATCTATTTATATGTTTAGGGCGAACCCTAACCGTGTAAGAGACTTCTATTTCAACCGGGAAACACTTAAACTCGTCAAAACTCGGATTTGACCGAACCTGGGACCCCGGGGGGTTGGGCTCTAACGCACCCTTAAGGCCAGGGCAGGCCTGGAGTTTGGGCCCTAACGCCCCCCTAACGCCACGGGCTTCCTGGCCTTATGGGGCAAACGCCCGGGAGTCTCCTTTTGCGTATTTTCGACGTATTTGCATCCCTTTAGCTCCGTTTCCATCTCCAATTCACCTAAACATGAAATAAACTCCATTAAGCACATAACAAGTGTATTTTTGTTATTAACGCACCTCAAATGTAAGGTATATTACATGTTAAACTATGCATTATAGCCTCGTATCACAACCCGATCCATATATATAACGTATATTGCTGCGGCATGAAGCCTGACCCACATATAATATATAACACATATATTGCTGCGGCGTGCAGCCCGTCTTATAACTATCCTCACCTACTCGGCTCTCGGCTTTACTCAGTCACCCTCACAAGCCACTTGGGCAATTTATCTCGACTTACGAGACTCAGCCCAAAATACTTTTGAGAGTTTTCCAAGCAGTGTGATAACAGTGAAAATAACAACAAGTAGGAAACAACGACTGAGTTCACAATTTACTAACAGGATAGTGCTAGAATAGTGTAAAAGTACCCCCAAAGGGTCTAAACAGGTCGACACAAGGCCCCCAAACATGGAAAATACCCCTGAGGGTCTAAACAGATCGGCACAAGGCCCCAGACATACACTATAGCCCATAAACAAGTATAAACTTCTGAAAGATAGGACGTCGTAAAGTTTCAAATCGAATTCGCGGCTTAATAGTCGCTATGGGATAAACCAAGTCACAATCCCTATCTGTGCACGCCCCCACGCTCGTCACCTAGCATGTGCGTCACCTTATTTATCAACACAATAACAAATAACGGGGTGTCATACCCTCAGGTTTAGAGTTACAATCGTTACTTACCTCAAAACAGCCCAAAAGCTACTCCGCGATGTGCTAGCCCCTCGAATTGGCTCCCAAATGCTCCGAATCTAACAAAAATCAGATTAACATCATCAATATACGCTAACAGAACAAGACCCAATCAAAAGATATAAAATTTAACACAATTATCGAAATTTTGCCAAATCCGAGCCCACGTCTCGAATTCCAATAAAATTTACATCACTAGAAACCTCGTCCCCCCACGATTCTATACATACCAAAAACTCCACAATCGAACCATAATTTCCCACTCAAATCACAAAAAGAATTTCCAATCTTCCTCCCCATTTTCCCTAACTTTTTCCACTTTAATTCTTTAAATTACAAGCCTAATCCGTACAAAATAGCATAGAAACGAGTTTTATAACCCGGGAACTTACCTCCACTGAAGACCCTCGAATTCTTTCTTCAATTAGCTCTCAAACAAGCTCCACCCGCATGCAACAATGGAAGAATAACCAAAATTTTGCAGAGGCACTCTTTTATATTGTTCTGCCTAGTTAATCCGCACTTGGAACCTTTCCTCGCACCTGCGGACCCGCACCTGCGGAAACCCAATTCTCGCACCTACGGTCCTTTTTCCGCACCTGTGGCTTCGCAGGTGCGGCCAAATCTTCTTACCTGCAGACTCCTCCTGCCTAGCTTCTTTTCGCCGCTGCGCGTGGACCTTCGCACCTGCAGCGTCGCACCTGCGGCGCCCCATCCACAGGTGCAGCCACACCAGTAGCTATTTGCTGTAAATTTCCTAAGTCCAAACCTCCGCCAACTATCTGAAATAAATCCCGAGCCCCTCGGGGCCCCAACCAAACATACCAACACACCCCATAGCATCATTCAAACTTAGTCGAGCCTTTGAAAAATCAAAAATAACACAAAAATACCATAATTACATCAAATTCAAACCTATGAACTTTAAAACTTCTAAATTTTGCCAATGATGCCGAAACAAACCAAAACACATCCGATTGACTTGAAAATTTGCACACATCTCCAAAGGACATTATGAACCTGCTCCAACTGTCGGAATTCTGTTCCGACCTCTATAGCCTATTTTCCATTACTGACCGAGAATCGCCAAAACCTAAACTTCGCCAATTCAAGCCTAATTCTACACCGGACATCAAAACTTCATTTTGAACACACTCCTAAGTTCCAAATCACCTAGCGAAGCTATCCGAGCCATAAAATTTTCATTCCGAGGTCGTTTACAAATAATTCAACTCTCAGTTTGACTTTTCAACTATTAGGCTACTTTAAGAGGCTAAGTGCCTCTGTTCTCACCACGACCACTCCGAACCCAAACCATCTGAACCAAAACAACATAAACAAGCTAAGCAATATATGATATAGCAGAAATGAGGGAAATGGGGCTAATCTCACGAAACAACCGGCCGGGTCGTTACAACCGTCGGGAAAAGTCTTTTTTCTATTTTTCTTAAAAAATTATCTTCATTTAAACTAACAAAACTAAAATAGCATAGAAAGTCACCAAGAAAATCCCCTTACCCCACACTTAAAATTGTGCATCCATGGTAGGCCAAAGGTCAAAGCACTAGCAGTTTCTTGGGGTACTCAAACTTCTCCTAGATATTTTTCTTTGTGTGGGCATCCCACACTTAGTTCTAACAATCTGGCTGGCTATTGCATCCTTCCAATAGCTTTGCTTTCCATGCTCCTACAAAATAAAAAAATGACACTACAAAAATAATAAAATAAATATAATGATAAAAAAACTAAAAATAAAAGAACGTAGTAAAGTTGGGTTGCCTCCCAACAAGTCTCTAATTTAACGTTGCGACAGGATGTGAATCACTTTCTTCCTCCACCTCGAGCTTATGAATTGAACCTCAAGTTTTGCTTCATGTTTATGGTGATGTTCCAGGGATGGTGGAACAAATCTAATTGGCCCAAGAAAATAATGTAGTATTCTGCACTTTTGCACAAGGTGTGTAATTCTAAATTTATAGCAAGAAGAATTCTAGAATGTATAGGCACCTTATTCCTTATTCCTTGACTCTTAAATTAGCTCGGATGACTCTATTTCTATATTATCATCCAAACACAATATGAAAAAATGTTTGAAGTGAGGACCAATGAGCTCAAATATATAAACTTTGGAACTGTAAAAATTCTTAACACCAATGACACTAGAGTCAACTAAATATGTATCCTGAATGTCCTTGGTTGACCCTAGTATCTCTTCTACAACATCGACATCCTCAAATTCTAGTTGGATAGATTTTTGGTGTTCTACTCTGACTTCCTCCATTAGCACCTCAATTTCTGTATTAATGCATGTTTTTTTTGGCTAATATCACAATATTAGCTTGTTGAGCATTAAATGCTTCAACTAATTGACTCACTTGTGCCTCCAAGTTTTGAATAGTCGCCTCTTGACTTTGGATAGTATCTCGTTGCCTTTGTATTTGCAGTTGTTCCTCATTACTTTGTTCCATGAGGCACTTTAACATATCTTTGATCTCCTTTAGGTCAACTTTCCCAGGTTTTTTGTTCTTGTTAACCTCACAAGAAAAAATAGAACTATCATAATAAGGAGTTGGGGAGGATAAGAAATACAAGCACAACCATAAAAGTGACCATCTTGACCACCACAAACATCACATACATTCCACACATAAGATTGAGTTGGTAAATATAACTCGCTCTCGGGAATATTTTGACAATTTTTCCACAGGTGATTTCCTCTACAATAAGCAGAAGAAAGATCTAGAATTACCAACATCGAAACTCTCATAATTCCAAGATGCCACGTTTCTCAAATTAACAAGTGAAACTAAAATTAAAAAAAATCAAATTCTAGAAAACAAAATAGTTCAAACTAGAAACCTAGCAGTATGTACACCTATAGCTACACCGTTAGTTCCCCGACAACGGTGCCAAAAAATGATCACTCCCAACTCTAGTCTTAAAAGGATAAGCGGTCGCTGCAAATATAATCCGGTCTAAAAGTCTGTAGTGGAATCCCATAGAGAACTAATATTTAGCTACAAATGTTCACTATCACTAAGAGGATAAGCTCAAACAATTCCTATGTTATAAATACTAAAACTCTTATATCTAAATAATTAACTAAAAAATTAATGTAGTAAATTAACAACTAGGGATACTGAGGGTTGGAGACACGATTAAGGAGGCCTAGGTTTATGATTTCCCAATTGTTGGAATCCTTCCCGCTATGTCTCCTATAATATCGCCTAAGTATTCTCTACCGATCCTAAGTACTTCAGGTGTCGTAATTCACTTTCGAGAAACTACCACAATTTATTAGACGTATTCTTCTGAACTACGCTAGATGACATTAGTTCACCACTCATAAAGATCACGCCAAGGTTTCGTTATTCATAATCTCAGTTTTAACCCCCCCCCCCCCCCCCCCCCCCCNTTCCTCATATAAGTTAGGAGTGATGTTGTTTAGTAACTACCTAAATATGTACCCCTTTTCAATAAATACACACAAGATAGGCAATATCAATTGATGGCTATTCAATAAACAACAATAAACACGTAGTTGAACAAGTAGAGAAATCCAACAACTAAATTATATAAAAACATAACAAGAATTTATCCTCTAAAAGGTTCCATAAAAATCTTAGATAACAAAATATCTATTCATAATAGTATGTAAAATGACAATACTAAAATTCATAACGAATAATGGAAAAATGGAAGAAGAAAGTGAAAAACTCGTAGAAGAATTCGCTGCCTTGCTCCTAGCGTGTTCTTGCCTCCTTAGGTCGAATCCCCTCCAAAAAATGTCCAACACCTTTATTAGAATATTTAGGTAGTAGTTATTTTCTAGGATTGAAGTCTCTAATTCCAAATCCGGGTCAGAGTATTTTAATTCGCGAACTTTTGACCACCAGGCGCCTGACCTCGCGAGGCTAGGCTTATAGCACGACCAAGATGGATATAGAGCTGGCTACGCCTAGCCTGTAGTGCGTCTAAGTTGGCTATTGATCTGGCTACGCCTGGCCTATAGCGTGGCCAAGCTGGCTACGCCTGGCCTGTAGCCAAGCATGAGTACTTTGTGCTTTTGTGCTCGTTTCTTTTATTTTCGTCCTTTTTTTGTGAAACATTCACTCGTCTTTGTCTTCTGATGCTCCTACACATAAAACATTATAATCTAGCTCAAACATCACACAATTGACCACTAAACTAACAATATGTAAGGCGAGTAATGTACTAAAAATATAGCATTTTGGCCAAACATCATACAACATCAAGAGAGAATCATGAGAGAGTGACCTTAGGGGGATGGATATATATCCACACATTATACGTACAACTTTTGTGCTAATAATATAAATATTTGGATCCGCACGGACAATTCATGTGTTGCATGTACAATTCACATGCCAATAATACCAACCGCACAGACAACTCACATTCCAATGATCACAACTCACTCGGCGCTATCACAAGCTACCAGTCCAGATCATATCATACAAAAAGTAGATATACAAGAATACATGTACATGATCAATGAATATCAGGTTTCATACTCCTGGACTGGTATAAATGGCATGCCATTATGTAGGCATGTGCAATGAGTTCTATCACAGCCCAATTACACAATTTCACCATGAAATACAGTTTATCAAGTTCAATCAGGAGAATAACCTCAACGTAACTACAAATGTGGTAAAAGTAGCTCACAAAAGGGGTAAACAAATAGGAGAAACATCACAGTGTGAAGCTTAGCAATCAAATCAAGACATATCATAGTCTAAGTACTACCCCGAGCATGAAATAGTAGCCCAGTGCATGCATATGGGATCAACCCCACACATATGCGCCCCTAATACCACGCAACACTCACAAATAATTCAGGTAACTAGTGCCTCAACCAAGTTTAGGTAAAATACTTACCTCAACCAAGCCAAATCACTCCTCTAACAAGCCCTTTCTGCATGAATCAACCTTTGAACAACTCAAATCTAGGCAAATTAGCATAATATAATCAATAAAAGTCATAGAAATTAATTTCCAAATGATGAAGCTAAGATCTTTAACAAAAAATAAAAAAGTCAACGAAAAAAGACAATGCTGGGCTCGCGTCTCGAAACCTGACCAAACTCACAAATTCCGAACACCCTTTCTGATACAAGTCCAACATACAAAAACCATCCAATTCTGACGTAAAAGTAACCTTCGAATCCCCAATTTATGCTTTAGAAAAGTTTTTACAAAAATCTGCAATTTTTCCAATTCAAATCACTAGTTAATAGATATAAATAAAGATGGAATCATGAATAATGGACAAATATGAGTAAAAGATACTTCCCCAATCCAAATCGTGAAAATCCCCTCCAAAATCGAGCTCTCTAACTCGAAATGTGATATAATAACTCAAACCCTCGAAATAGAGTATTAAATAGATCTGCACATGCATACTCATCGCGAATGCAGGACCCTCATCGTGTCTGCGAAGAACAAAACTAATCTGCCTAGAAAAAGGCCTTCATGTTTGCGTTCTCTATATTGCAAAATCGATGAAACAAACATCCAAGCCTTCTCGAACGTGGCCTGACCCTCACGAACACGTAGGGTAAGCCCCCCTAGCACTTGGTTACTTCGCTAACGCGGAGCTCTATCAGGAACGCGTAGTCTAAGCTCCTCCCAGAACTTGGCCACTTTACAAACGCGGAGCTCTATCTTGAATGCGAATAAGGGCAACTTCCCAGCGCCGTTAACTGTTCGTGAATGCGACCATCATATCATGATCGAGAAGAAGGAAACTACACCTGAGAACATAAGCAGTGCAAAATCAAGGTGGAATCGTCTGTAGCCCATATGAAACACTCCCGAGGACCTCGGGACCTCATCCAAACACACCAACCAATCCCAAAACATAACACAAATCTACTCGAGGACTCAAATCATACCAAACACCATCAAAACTATGAATCACACCCCAATTCAAGCCTAATGAACTAATGAACTTTCAATTTCCACAACTCGTGTCGAACCATATCAAATCACATCTGAATGACCTCAAATTCTGAATGCAAGTCCCAAATGATACAAGGGACTTATTCCAACTCCCAAAATCAAAATCCAAACCCGATATTAACAAAGTCAACACTCGGTCAAACCTCTCAACCTTCCAAGCCTTCAACTCACAAAGTTTTGCCAAAAATCTCCAAACCAACCTGTGGACCTCTAAATTAACATCTGAATATACGCCTGAGTCCAACATCACCATACAAAGATATTAGTTTCATCAAAACACCATTCTGTAGTCGTCTACACAAAAGTCAAATTCCACTCAACACTTTTAATTTAGCCTTCCAACCTTGAGACAAAGTGTCCCAATTCACTCCAGAACCTCCCCGAAACAAATCCAACTACTTCGGCAAGCCATATAACCACAAATGAACATAGAAGAAGCAATAAATAGAGGAATGGGACTACAATACATAAAATGACCGGCCCGGTCGTTACATTCACCCCCTCTTAAACATGCTTTGGTCCTTGAATAGGTCTAGAATCATACTTGGAGCCTCAAATAGGTGTGGATATATGTTGTGCATCTCTTGCTCGGTCTCTCAAGTAATATATTCCCCTGGTTGACCTCTCTAATGAACTTTCATCGAATCTATATTCTTCGACCTCAACTTTTAAACATGCTGGTCTAAAATGGCCACCGGCTCCACATCATAAGTCAGACCCCTATCTAGTTGCACTGTGCTGAAGTCCAAAACATGTGACAGATCACCATAATATTTTCGGAGCATCGAAACATGAAACACTGGGTGAACCCTAGATAGACTAGGTGGCAATGCAAGTCTGTAGGCCACCTCTCCAACTTTGTCAAGCACCTCAAAAGGAAAAATATATCGAGTGATCAACTTACCCTTCTTCCCGAACCTCATCACACCCTTCATGGGCGAAACTCTGATCAGAACCTTCTCACCTATCATGTATGTAATATCACGACCCTTCCTGATGGCATAACTCTTCTGTAAGGACTATGCTATATGAAGCCGCTTTG
This sequence comes from Nicotiana paniculata, assembly GCA_005239505.1. Lineage (NCBI taxonomy): Eukaryota > Viridiplantae > Streptophyta > Magnoliopsida > Solanales > Solanaceae > Nicotiana > Nicotiana paniculata. Next base: position 147,199 of record ML346350.1, read on the forward strand.
GATCAACTTTACCTTCTCGAAAGCATCACAAACCAAATCAGTTCCCAACAATCTAGCCTTCCTAGGCTCAAACCAACCAACCGAAGAACAACATCTCCTCCTATACAAGGCCTCATAAGGAGCTATCTAGATACCCGACTGGAAGCTATTGTTGTAGGCGAACTCTACTAATGGAAGAAAATAATCCCATGAACCACAAAATCAATGACACAGTCACGTAAACTATCCTCTAATATCTGAATAGTGCGCTCATACTGCCTGTCCATATGGGGATGAAATGTTGTATTCAAATCTACTGTGTGCCCAACTATCACTACACTGCTCCCCAAAATTGTGACATGACTTGAGTGCCTCGATCCAAAATGATAGTCACGGGCACACTATGAAAGAGAAAAATCTCACGAATTTAAATCTGATCCAGCCGCTCTAAAGAATAGGTTTCCTCAAGGTTCAGGGAAGTCCAACTAAAAAATCCATCATAATACGCTCTCACTTCCACTATGGAATATCAAGCCTCTGAAGCAAAAACCACAGGGTCTCTAATTCTCTTACTTCGCCCGGTGATAGTTCAAGCACCGAGCAACATACTCAACAATGTCTTTATTCATCATCCACCATCAATAGTGTTGCCTCAAATCATAATGCGTCTTCGCGGCACCCGAATTAATGGAATACCTTAAAGTATGGGCCTCCTCAAGAATCAACTCACGTAACTGAAGTGAAACATAAGCTATAACTCTACCCACCTTCATTAACATATAACCAATGACAATTTGTGAAGCATCACAAAACTTTATAAGAACCTGATCCTAAAGATGAAACCAGAATTGAAGTTGTAGTCAAAGCAGTCTTCAACTTCTAAAAGCTCTCCTGACATTCATCAAACCATCTGAAAGGGGCACCCTTTTGGTTCAATCTGGTCAAAGGTGCAGCAATGGAAGAGAAACCCTCCACAAAACGACAATAGTGTCGTCCAAACCAAGGAAACTCTATATCTCAATAGTAAAGACGGTTTGGGTAAACTCTAAACTAACTCAATCTTATTCGGACCAACCTTAATCCCCCCACTGGACACCACGTGCCCCAAAAATGCCACTGAATCAAGCCAAAACTCACAGTTGAAAAAACTTAGCATATAACTTCTTCTCCCTCAAACTATGTAGCACAATCCTCAAGTGCTACTCATGATCCTCCTGCTGCATGAATACACCAATATATACTCAATAAATACAGTGACAAACGAATCAAGATACGACTGAAACACATTATTCATGAAGTGCATAAAGGTTGCTGGGCCATTGCTCATCTCAAAATACATCACCAGAAACGCATAATGACCATAGGCCAAGAATACCAAACACCCATTCTCATATGAAATCACCCTACTCGGAACATAATTGAGGGAATCTCTCCACTCTACCCAAGGAAACCCTGGCATCGGCAATGTCAGGGTCTTAGAGTGACAATCTAGAATGACGTGTCATGGTGACAACCAATCCATGCCCAAAATCACGTCAAAATCTACTATGCCAAGTAGTAAAAGATTAACTCTCGTTCATAATCCCCAATAGTCACCACATTCGACTGATACAGACTCTCCACAATAATAGAACCACTCACCCATGCAGATAAATGAACATATGTAACTAAAGAACCACGAGGCATATCTAAATAATGAGCAAAGTATGACGACAAATATTAATAAGTGGAATCAAGGGAAAATAAAATTGAACCATCCTTGTGACATACTGAAACAAGGTGTCAGAAGAAACTGCCTCTGTATTACACCTCATACCTAAATAAAGCTTGGTACATGTGTTGTATAGAGCAGCTAATCAGATGGCGACACGGTAACAAGTAGAGGAGGCAACTGCATGCGACTAGATTTTGCTCGTTGTCTCATTGGGCACGATAGCTAAAGCGGGGCGACCCATTTTGCATATAGAACCAACAAAGTTCCCTATGCTTGGTACCTGTATATAAGGTAGTAAGGCTTAATCTCTTTCATTTTTGAAGAATACTTCTCACCACAATTCACCAAATGCTCTTACGTTTTATTTGAGATTTTAGAAGAGACTAAACTAAATCACAAGACGATTCTATGAGTATCTAGCTTGAAGAAACATTGGGGTTGTTGTTGTAACATCTATCATTTGGTGGTATTGATTTTGAAGATTTTATTTAGGCAAAGTTAAACACCATAGAAGTGTAGTTAGTGCTTCAACAAAGGTATGTAAGGAGACTTTCTTTCTTGGCATGAATTAGTGTAAGTTTCTCATTCCTTCTAAATGATCCCTGCACTGATAGGTTGGTAGTTCAAAGCCCCTCTAAATGGTGTTGTTATATCCTTGTATATTCTTGTTAGTAGCGTTCCTATTAAAGTCTACATTATTACAAGTTAGCATCATGTGGCCGGGAAGTATGATTAGTTCTGAGTCTAAACTTAATATTACTTAAAGTTGATTATGCATTTCACTTTTATGTATATGTATCCATGACACTTTACCGAGCCACGCTATAGATTGCCGGGTACGACACCTATTGTGCAACAATTGATCAATTAGGTATTATGTGAAATGTTACTGAGACTTTTATGTTTGGGTATGACCGAGCTCTCTATGAGGTCAGGTGCGGAACAATGTGATATAAGATATTATCGATCCCTTACATGGCCGGGTAAGATCGAGACCTCTTGAGACCGGGTATGATGTGATAAAAAGAATGAATCCTACTAATTTTGGTACGACGCCGGGTACGAAATAAAGTAAGATTCCCCAATGCAGGGATAAGTAGTACTCTATCGTATTTAACACAAAGATTCAATAAGTGGCCTACTCCTTTGTAAAGTTTCATATTTATAAGTTGTGGCTTCAATATTTCATGCCCCCGGTGGCTATCTTCGGTACCCAGGTCGAGATCATGCAATCATGTTTCCTATATTGTGACTCTGATTTATGTGCTTTCTTAGTTTTACATACTCAATATATTTTTCATACTGACGCCTCTTTTTTTTGGGCATTGTGTTCATGCCCACTTGTGTAGATAGTTGCGATGATGCCCCTCCCTAGTAGGTGTATAATTCAGCTTTTGGTTGTTGATCTCCACTTCTCCGGAGTAGATGTTCAAGGGTCGATAGGTGATGAAGCTCGTGTTCTAAATCTTTTGGGTACGATGTGGCCCACTCCCGACCAAGTCATGTAAACATATACTCCTTTTGGTGATCTTAGATGGTTGTAGAGTAGAGTATGGCTTTATGTAAATGAGTGGGGTTGTCACCCTGTTGGGCACTGTTATGAACATACATGAAATGTCAATATTTCTTTTTTTAATTAGGTATTCACATATTAGTTCTGGTGTTATTACTTGAAGGCCTCATTGACTTAGTTTTATGGATAAAAAGAATGTAGGGACATTATTTTTTGGAACGGGCCTTCGAGCATCGTGTGCTGGTCGCACCTCCTAAGGTTGGGGTGTGACAAACTTGGTATCAGAGAAAGGTCGTGTCCTAGGGTCTGTAAGTCGTATCTAGTAGAGTCTTGCTAATGGGTATGTTGTGCACCATACTTATAGGCAGGAGGCTACAAATATCTAGGATGAATACCCTTCTTTCTGATCTAGATCGTGTGGTAGAGCTGAGTCGCATGTATTTGGTTCTAATCCCCATCTTGTTTATTTTTATAGTAATGACTACCACAAGGCATTATCAAGAACTTGTTCAAGTATTGAATGAAGAATTAGGAGAAGGTACTGGCCAGGTTCCTCCTACCTCGATAGTTCAACGTGAACCCCACGATAGGTCAACATAAATCCCTTAAACTATTGAAACTAGATCAATTATACCCCTTATTTGTCTTTTGGCCCGAAAAAGCCCCTACCGTTAACAAAAGGGAGCAACTTTACCCTTCCTACCTAACGGAATACCACATCAGACAGCCTCAAAAGTTAGATTCTTCTAATCACCCGATCCCTCCTTCAACAAATCTTTCACCACCAACTTTTTGACGTAGTTATGACCAACCAAAATAGTAAATTGAACCTTACGACAATTAGGGATGCTCATTTGGATCGGATATTCTAAATTCGAACTGATCCGTTCAATTTTGGATTTCGAATTTTGGATTGTGTTTATTAAAATTTTATATTTTGGATTCGATTCGGATTGGTATTATTTTAATACGATCTGATCCGAGCTGATCCGAAAATTGAGATTATTTGGGCAAGTATAAATACTAAACTTTAATTTCGGACAATTAGTACTTCCTTTATATTTTTCTCCAAGTTATTACCTTTACAATTAATGGATTTAGCTATATTGGGACCATAGTACTCTTATAATTGCAGAAATATGAATTTTTCTTACTGTACTGCCTCTTTTACAAAGAAAATATACATATGAGTTTGCAACTTTGAGCCATAATAATCCGATCCGAAATCTGAAATTTCGATCCGATCCAAACTTTAAAATCGAATCCGATATTAATTCGGATCGGATTCGAATTGCATTTTCTGGAATCCGAAATATGCTAAATCCGATCCATGCACAGCCCTGTCGACAATAATAGAAAAAGAAGGTGCCTCCATATTCAACTAAAGGTAATAATTTATTTTCCTACTTCACTAGTAAAATTTTGCACATAAGAAATTCCACCCCCAACCTTCATCAGCGATAAAAAGAAGACCTACGATAGCAAGAGATACCCCGACTAAAAATATCATAAAAAATTTCCAATCATCAAAAATCACTCCACCATCATCCTTTTTGGTGACAATTTTCGATCGGGGTGGTGGGATTTTAGATGGCGGAGATGGTTAGATTTGGTCTCAGAAATGGTTTATAAAGCGAATTTTTGGGGTTGATCTTGGTCCATCGAGAGAAATGGTGGAGGATGCTGGTTGTTTTTTTTTCCGGTCAAGGTGGAGCCTGGAGGGGTGGACTTTGGGTTGAATGATTAAGATGCAGAGAGGTGGAGGCATGGTGGGTTATCGCTTATTTATCTTTATATTTAGATATGAATATGAGATTTGAATAAGAAACAAAAGTAGGAAATTTATCTAATGGGTCTTCAAAAGCTTCAGCCATGTCAGTGGCGTCACTTGCAATTGTTTAGTCTTCAAAAAATGATATACGAGGATTAAAATCATAAAAAATTAATTTTAGGTTGGGGTGCGGTTTTGCCCATGCTAGAGTTCCATATCAGCAATAATATGTATTTTTTAATTTGGTTTCATCCGAGGTAGTGCTCTGTTAGGTGGAAAGGCATATTTTCTCCAATTGGTTAACGGTAGGGACTTTTTCGGGCCAAAAGGCAAAAAAGGGGCATGACTGATCTATTTTCAATAGTTCAAGGGCATTTTTGGCCATTTTCCTAAAAGTTAATGAACCTCATGTTCCTTCCTCGGTTGAGCCTGAACAAGATCAAGATATGAGCAGTGCAATGCAATTGTTTACTTGGTTGCCCACCTCCCAGGCCCAATGTCAGGCCTCTGCCGCTCCAGATAAAATATTCCGTACGAGAGTTTGAGACTTTATAAATTTGAACCCCCCAGTATTCACGGGAACAAATCTAAACGACGATCCTCAAAAATTTTTAGATCAAGTGCAACATACTTTATGAGTGATGCATAAAACTGATATTGAGTCCTTAGAACTTGCCTCTTATATGTCCAGGGATATAAATGTGGTATGGTATGAGACTTGGGAACAATCTAGGGGACCTTTTTCCCCAACAACAAGATGGAGGGAATTTTCAAAGGCATTCTTGTAGCAGTATATGATGGTTGAACTCGACCGAGCTAGACAATATAGGTTCTTGCGGCTGGAGTAGGGTAATATGAGTGTCTGAGAGTAAAACATGCAATTTATCTCCTTAGCTAGTATGCTCCATCGGTTGTGGCCGAGATGACAGACTGGGTACATCAAATTGTCGCTGGTTTAGGATCACATCTCTTAAATGAGTGTACCACAACTTCCTTGAATTTGATTATGGGTATTGACCGTATTCAGGCCTATGTACTGAACTTAGAGGGTCACAAGAGACTACAACAAGCTACACAAGAAAACGACTAGGGTCAATCTAAGAGAGCCCAGTCCATAGGAGACACAAGAGAGTTTCAAGGTGGGTTTAGACCCTCATCAAGAATGGACAACTTATTCTAGTCATTCCCCAAATTTTTGAGGGTAGATTTCTCAGAACAATGGGGAACTTATCAGGTTGAGACCCCCGATGCCACATTGTGGTCGATATGGTAGGAACCATTTTGGGCAATGCTGCCAAGGTTCAAATTTGTGTTAATCTTGTGGGCAGCCCGATCATATAATGCGCTTTTACCTAGTGAGAAACATGGGTGGGATGAAACCATTGATGGGATCAGCAATAACTTATTCATCGACGGCATGCCATCGTGAGCAAGGTATGCAACTGCCATTAGAAAGGGGTAGAGATAGAGGTGGATTGTCTGGCCGGGGTGGGCAACATCAGAATCGTATCTATGCATTGTCGGGTTGCCAGAATTTAGTCTTCACCAAACGTGGTCACATGCATATTCTCTGTATTATCCCTTAATATGTATGTCAGATATATCCCTCTTCCACTTTGTCGTACATTTCCCTATTCGATGCTAGTAAATATAAGAAGCCAGAATTGTTATGTCAACCATTTGAGCCATGTCCGCGGGCAAATCTGTAGTAGTTAGGCGGGTGTATCGAGGTTGTGATGTCATAGTTCATGATGATGATACATTGGTTGATTTGAATGAATTAGAAATAATAGAATTCGATGTTATTACGGGCATGGATTGTCTAGCCTCTTGTTATGCTACAGTGGATTGCTAGAAGAAGGTGGTTTGTTTCATCTTTCTGGGACAGTCTGTTCTTGAATGATCGGGTGATGTTGCACCACCAAAGGAAAAATTTTGTTTCTTACCTTAAGGCTCGAAATATGATCATGAAAGGATGTTTTCATCTTTTAGTACAGGTGCATGATGCAGAGGCGAAGTCTCCCACACTTCAATCGGTTCTAGTCATTAGTAAATTTCCCAATGTATTCCTGGATGAGCTGTCGTGCATACCACCGAGAGGGAGATTAAGTTTGCTATCGATATGCCACTGGTAGGCAGCCGTAATCTATCCCTCCACACAAGATGGCTTCTGCGGAGTTGAAGAAGCTAAAGGATCAGCTAAAGGACCTTCTTGATAAAGGCATCATTCGACCCCATACTTCCCCGTGGAGAGCATAATATTGTTTGTTAGAAAGATGGATGACACGTTAATAATATGTATTAATTAATGGCAATTGAATTAGGTGACCATGCAGAATAAGTATCTACTTACAAGATCGATGATTTTTTCGATCAACTGCAAGGTGATAAGTATTTCTTGAAGATCGATCTCAGATCTAGGTATCATCAACTAGAGATGAAGGAAGAAGATGCCTCAAAAACAGCCTTACGGACCAGATTTGCCTATTACAAATTTCATGTCATGTTTTTTGGCCTACCCAATGAACCAGTGGTCTTCATAGATCTGATGAATCAAGTATTCATACCATTCTTGGATATCTTTGAGATTGTTCTCATTGATGATATTTTATCGTTCTCTCGAACGGAAGCAGAACACACACAGCACTTGCGAAAGATTCTATGCACACTCCGGGATCACAGGATGTATTCAAAATTCTCCAAATGTGATTTATGGCTGAACTCAGTGGACTTTATTGGCCATATATTATTAGGAGAAGGTATCAAATTTGATGGTCGAAAAGTTGAAGTAGTTAAGAATTGGGAAAGGCCCACAACTCCCACTGAGATACTTAACTTCTTGGGCTTGGCTAGTTACTATCGGAGGTTTGTGGAAACTTTCTCATCCATAACCGCAACCTTGACGAAGTTGATGCACAAGGCAACAAAGTTCTGGTGGACAGATGGTTGCGTTAAGAGATTCGAGGATTTAAAAGGCACGTTAACCCCAGAAAAATGTTAACTCTACCTGAGGGACCCGACGGGTATGTCATATATTGTAATGCCTCAAGAGTAGGGTGGGCCAGCGTCTTAATGTAACATGTGAGAGTTATTGCATATTCTTCAAGGTAGCTGAGGAAATATGAGAAAAATTATCCGACCCATGATCTGGAGTTAGCAGCTAACATTTTCGCTCTAAAGATATCGCATCACTATTTTTACGGAGTTCATGTTGACATATTCATTGATCACAAGAGCTTGCAGTACATACTCAAGAAAAAGTGATGAATTTTAGGAAACACAGGTGGCTCGAATTGTTAAAGGACAATGATGTGGACATTTATCCCACCCCGGAAAGTAATTATTTTAGCTGATACATTAACTCAAATGTTTATGGGAAGCCTGCGATATGTAGAGGAGTGGAAGTTGGAAGTGACTAAAGACTTTTACCGGTTGGAAAACTTAAGTGTATGATTGGTGGATACTAGTAACGGGGGAGCCACCGTTGGAAATACTTCTGAGTCCTCGCTTGTGGCTAAAATAAAGTTAATGCAATTTGACGATACAACATTGGTGAAGATAAGAGGAAAAATTCCCTTTCAAAAGAAGCAAGTGTTCGAGTTCTCTAGGAATGGGGTGCTTAGATACAAGGACCGGCTATATGTGTCCGTTGTTGGAAAGGCTCCGAATAGATCATTGGAGACATTCATCAGTCCCGATATTCTACTCATTCGTGGTCAACCAAGACTTACCACAATATTTCAATAGCTATACTGGTGGAACAGTATGAAGAGTGACATTGCTGAGTACGTCGCTGATGCCCAAATTGCCAGCAAGTTAGGGTTGAACATCAAAAACTGGGAGGGTTGATGCAAAACATGGAAATTTTTTCTTGGAAATGGAAAGTAATCATTATGGATTTTTTTATGGACTACCACGATCACGCCGATGATCTGATTCCATATGGGTCATCGTAGATCGACTCACCAAGTCAGCTCATTTCCTACCTGTGAAGACTACTTTCTCGGCTGAAGATTACGCTAAGTTGTATATTAAGGAAATAGTTTGACTCTATGGGATTCTGATTTCCATCATATCAGACCTAGGTTCCTACTTTACAACTAACTTTTAATCATTCCAAAAAGGATTGGGCATAAGGATCAACCTTAGTACAACTTTTCATCACCAAACACCATTTTAGCATACTATTCAAACACTCGACGACATGTTACAAGCTTGTGTTTTGAAGTTCAAGGGTAAATGGGAGGGTCATATACACCTCATAAAATTCTCTTACAACAACAATTATCATGCTAGTATTGAAATGGCACCATACGAGGCCCTATGTGGACGAAAGTGATGATCTCTTATCGGCTAGTTCGAAGTGGGTGAAACAAAGTTATTGGGTACATAATTAGTGCAACACACTGTGGAAAAGGTGAAATTAATTTGACGTTGATTATTGACCGCTCAATGCAGGCAGAAATCTTACTGGGATAATGGGCAACGAGATTTGGAGTTCACTATAGGAGACTGGGTATTCTTTTAGGTGTCACCTATGAAAGGCGTGTTGAGATTTGGTAAGAGAGTTAAACTCAGCCCCAGTATATTGGGGAATACCAAATTATTCAGAAGGTCGGCCAAGTAGCTTATAATCTCGAGTTCCCCCTGGAACTGAAAGTAGTGCATCCGTTATCGAGAATTTCTATGCTTCGAAAGTTCTTGAGCGATCCATCCTGCATCACTCGTGTTGAATATATTCTAGTCACAGAAGATAGAAGATTTATCCTACAAAGATGTTCCGATGGCTACTCCATATCGACAAGTTCGTAACTTGCAAACGAAAGAAGTGGCTTTGGTTAAGGTACTTTGGAGGAACAAAAGTAAGGAAGAAATGACTTGGGAAGCTGAATACGGTATGAGATCTAGGTACACATAGTTATTCCACACTGAGGGGAACAACTCACGTTCTCTGATACCTAGGGCTCTGATACCAACTTGTCATGACCCAAAATTTTAACCAGTCGTGATGGCGCCTAACACACTTGCTAGGAAAACCAGGAGTAACAAAAATGATCCAAAACATTAGAATTGACATAATTAACATAAGTGTAAACATTGTTGTAGAAAAATAAAATCAATACATGATAAGTTCCCCTAGAATGATCCAAAACATTAGAATTGACATACATCTTACCCCATGTACTTATAAAGTATCATAATTAACCTCAACAAGAATTTTAAATGATAATTGATATAAACTATACAGTTCATAATTTAACAAGTAGAAAACAGAGATATGATCAAATCATGAAACCACAGATAAAACCACCATGGTGACCGGAATCATTCAAGATCTCTACTCAGTCAATGATCTGGCATATACAGATGATATGCAAGTAAATCAGGTAAATAATCATGAGAATTGAAATTAAAGATGAAATGCAATAACCAAACAATACTAGCAAAATTTTCCTCTGAATTTGCAATACATTACCAAATCACTAATCATTTTTCCTCAATCCGTGTGTACACTATCAAGAGAGAAATATGAGAGGGTGACCTTAGGGGGGTGGATTCGTATACACACACTTCTTGGACAAATCATGTGCTGCACAAACAACTCACATGCTAATAATATCGACCGCACAAACATCCCATGTGTTGCACAGACAACTCACGTGCTGCATGGACAACACACATGCCAATAATATCAATATCTGTATTCGCACGGAAAACTCAAGTGCCAATATTCACAACCCGCCCAGTGTGGTCACAAGCTACTAGTCTAGATCATATCACATAAAAGTTAGTTGTACAAGAATACATTTACATGATCAATGAATATCAAATTTCAGACTACCAGACTGGTATAAATTACATGCTATAGTGTAGGCATGTGTAATGTGTGCTATCACACCTCAATCAGACAATTTCACCATGAAATACAGTTATCAAGTTCAATCAAGAAAATAACCTCAACGTAACCTCAAATGTGGTACAAATATCTCACAAAAGGGGTACAAATAGGAGAAACATCATAGCATGTAGCTTAGCAATCAAATCAAGGAATATCATAGCATAAGCACTACCCCGAGCATGAAATAGTATCCCGGTGCACGCATATGGGATCAACCCCACACATATGCGACATTCATAGCATGGATCTATCACAAATAATTTGGGCAACTAGTGCCTCAATAGAGTTTAGGTAAGATACTTGCCTCAAGAAAGCCAAGTCACTCCTCCAACAAGCCCTTCGCGCGTGAATAAACCTCTGGACGATCCAAATCTATCCAAATTAACTTATTATAATCAATAAAAGTCATAGGAGTTGACTTACAAATGATAAAGCTATGATCTTTAATCAAAATCAAAAAGTCAACCAAAAAGGTCAACACCCAGCCCGTGCCTTGGAACCCATCCAAACTCACAATTTCCCAATACTCTTTCTGAGACGAGTCCAACCATACCAATATCATCCAATTCCGACCTCAAATCAACTTTCGAATCCTCAATAACTTAAACCCTCGAAAAAGAGTATTAAAGAGATCTGCCTAGGAATACTCATCGCGAATGAATGACCCTCATTGCATTTGCGAACACCAAAAATATCTGCCTAGAAAAAGGACTTTGCGTTCTCGTTCTCCATATCGCGAACGCAATGAAGCAAACATCCAAGCCTTTGCGAACGCGACCTGGACCTCGCGAACGCGTAGGCTAAGCTTCTCCCAACACTTGGTTGCTTCACGAATGTGGAGCTCTATCACGAACGCAAAAAGGTTGATTGCTCAAGCCCCCTTAACCCTTTGCGAACATGACCACCATTTTGCTAATGCGAAGAAGGAAACCAGACCTGAGAATATCATGTCACGACTCCAAGTCCTAAACCGGCCGTGATGGCACCTATGGTGGAACTAGGCTAGCGAACAATCACATATTTACAGTTTCTTTCTGAAACCCCAACTCATTCCAAACATTTCATAAATGTATATAGAATTACTGAATCTATTAAGAAAAATAAACAGTTAAACAGTCCAAAAACCATCCCCAAGATCCGGAGTCAACATGTCATGAGCATCTAAGAAATATACCAAAAAGTGTACTATTATAATACAAAACCTCGGAACGAAGAACTAGGTACAAAATAAGAAAGGGAAAAAAGAGATGTTGTGGAAGTTGAACAAATACCTCTATGTCCCGACTCCAGCTCCGCACGGAAATAGATGACTAATGCTCGGTATCAGCACCTGTATCTGCACACAGGGGTGCAGGGAGTAATGTGAGTACGTCAAATCAGTAGTAATAGAAATAAATCAAGTCTAAGTAGTAAGAAAAACATAAAATCAAATCATCAGTTCAAAATATCCACAGCCTTTCTTTCTAATAGATATACATATATATATGAAATCAACATGCCTTAAAAGCCAACTTCAGTAAAATCCTATGAAAAAAATGTGTTCTCCAGCAATTTCAGAAATAAAAATACTTGAAGAATTTAGTGTAAAATGAAATAAGTCATAAGTAGCCCCTCGGGCCAAAACATGAATCACAAACCGCCCCTCGGTCAGAACATCACTCAGCATACCTCACAGTCACTCAGTAACAGCCCCTCGGGCAACCTCACTGTCACTCATGCCTCCTAATCACTCGTCACTCGGCACTCTCACTCAGTAGGTACCTGTGCTCACTAGGGGTGTGTACAGACTTCGGATGGGCTCCTTCAGCCCAAGTGCTAATATCAAGCCACCTCGTGGCATATCATATCCTCACAATCAGGCCCTCGGCCTCACTCAGTCAGAAACTCTAAAAAGCCCCTCGGGCGTACCAGTAAAAACGGGGTACTCGACCCAAAACATCATTTTATATCTCAAAATAGTGTAAATAAGGCTGAGTTTCGAAATCAGTTAAACATAACATGACTGAGTATAAATCATAAATCAACACAATGAGGAAAATATGAGTAAAAATCACCCAAGGGGTCTAAACAAGTCGTCACGTGGCCCCAAACATGGCTTATAGCCCAAATATAGCAATAGTTTTAGAACACAATTTAACATATGATTTAGAGTAAAATACGCAACTCAATAGTTTCCGCGGAGAGGACCAAGTCCAATCCAAAAATCAGTGCATACCACATACTCACCATCCGACATGTGCGCCATTCTAAAAATAGTGAGAAAAATACGAAGTCCGGGATTCCATACCCTCAAGACAAGATTTATAGCCATTACTTACCTCCACCCGAGCCAAAATACTAATCCGTGATGCTTTTTCCCCTCGAATAGGCTCCCGATTGCTCCGAATCTAACCAAAACCACATTAACATCATCAATATACGCTAAATGAACAAGGCTCAAATGAAAACTATCAATTTTAGGCACAGTTCTCGAAATTTGGCGAAACCCGACCAATAGAGCTCCGAGCCCACGTCTCAAAATTCTATAAAATTTACATCGCTATAATCCTCATCCTCCAAAAATTCTATACATACCAAGAACACCAAAATTGGACCACAATTGCCCACTCAAATCATCAAAAGAAATTTTCAATTCTCATGCACCATACCTCCCCAATTTTGGGTTTAAATCCAACAAATTTCCGGTTTAATTATTTACAAAACGAAATAGAATCGATTTATGAAGTTGAAAATCTTACCTCCAACTGATTCCCTTCGATTTCCTCTTCAAACCCTCTGAAAGAGCTCCAAACCCGCTCAACAATGTAGGAAAAATAGACTAAATTCGCAAAAATGGCCTTTTAAAACATTCTGCCCAACACTAAATATTCCTTCAGTGCGATCGCGTCTCCAGCTGCGCATTCGCGGTGCATTGGCTCTCCTCCCTCTGTGCAATCGCGTCCACCCAATCGCGTTCTCATAGAGTAACCAAAAACCCCGCCCACACTGTGCGATCGCAATGCACCTCACGCGACCGCACTGTTCTGGCTCCTCTCACTTCGCGATCGCGGACCACTAAAGGCGATCACATATAAAAATTTTGTGCTGCCTCATCATTAAGCCTATGGAATCACATCCTCACCATTGTGATCGCATATAAAGAAACCAGACCAAGAAAATACAGCAGCAACAGCAGTCCTTTTAAGGCCAAACACACTCCGTTAACCACCCGAAACACACCCGAGGCCCCCGAGACCTCAAAAAATCCTACCAACAAATCCCATAACATCATTCAAACTTAGTCGAGCCTTCGAAACACCAAAAACACGCAAAACCACCAAAATCACATCAAATTCAAGCCTATGAACTTTAAAATTTCTAATTTCATCAATGATGCCGAAACAAACCAAAACACATCCGACTGGTCTAAAAATTTGCACACATATCCAAAATGACATTACGAACCTGCTTCAACTTTTGGAATTCCGTTCCGACCCCGGTAGCCTATTTTCCGCTGCCGACCGAAAATCGCCAAAAACTAACTTTCGTCAATTAAAGCTTAATTCTACTATGGACATCAAAACTTCATTCTAAAGACACTCCTAAGTCCCAAATCACCTAACGAAGCTATCTAAACCAAAAACTCCACATTCCGAGGTCATTTACCAATAAGTCAAACTTCTAGTTGACGTTTTCAACTATTAAGCTAATTTAAGAGACTAAGTGCCTCAATTCTCACCACGACCACTCCGAACCCGAACCAACTGAACCAACACAACATAAATAGGCTAAGAAACATATGATAAAGCAGAAACGGGGGAAACGGGGCTAATCTCACGGAACGACTGGCCGGGTCGTTACATCCTCCCCCTCTTAAAAAACGTTCGTCCTCGAACGAGTCTAGAAATATACCTGGAGTCTCGAATAAGTGAGGATATTTGCTCCGTATCTACCGCTCGGTCTCCTAGGTGGCATCCTCCACTGGCTGTCCTCTCCACTGAACCTTCATTGAAGGTATATCCTTAGACCTCAGCTTTTTGACCTGATGACCCAAAATAGCCACTGGCTCTACCTTATATGACATACCACCCTCGAGCTGAACCGTGATGAAGTCCAAAACATGAGACGAGTCACCGACATACTTCCGGAGCATCGAAACATGGAACACTGGATGAATACTCGATAAGTTGGGAGGCATGTCAAGCCTAAAAGCCACCTCCCCAATCCTCAGAAGCACCTTAAATGGCCCAATGAACCTGGACTCAACTTTTCCCTCTTCCCGAACCTCTTAACACCCTTCATGAGTGACACCTTCAGCAACACCTTCTCCCCAACCATGAAAGACACATCTCGGACCTTCCGGTCCGCATAACTCTTCTGCCTAGACTGCGCCGTGCGAAGTCGCTCCTGAATCAAATTCACCTTACCCAATGCATACTGAACCAAGTCTGTGCCCAATAGCGTAGCCTCGTCCGGCTCGAACCAACCAACCAGAGATCTGCATCTCCTACCATATAAAGTCTCATACGCAGCCATCTGGATACTGGGCTGCTAATTATTATTATATGCAAACTCCGCGAGTGCCAGAAACTTGTCCCATGAACCCCCAAAATCAATGACAGAGGCACGCAACATATCCTCAAAAATCTGAATAGTACGCTCCGAATGCCCGTCGGCCTGAGGATGAAACGATGTGCTCAACTCGACCTGAGTACCTAAATCACTCTACGCGACCCTCCAAAACTGAGATATGAACTAAGCACCTCTGTCAGATATGATAGAAACCGGAACCCCATGCAATCGGACAATCTCCCTGATATAAATCTCAGCTAACCTCTCCGAAGAATAAGTAGTACCAAGAGGAATAAAGTGCACGGACTTGGCCAGCCAATCCACAATAACCCATATAGCATCAAACATCCTCGAATTCCGTGGGAGCCCAACTACAAAGTCCATGGTGATCCGATCCCACGTCCACTCTGGTATATCTAATCTCTGAAGCAATCAACCTGGTATCTGATGCTCATACTTGACCCGCTGACCGTTGAGACACCGAGCCACGAACTCCAAAATATCTCTCTTCATCCGCCTCCACCAATAATGTTGTCTCAGATCCTGATACATCTTTGCGGCACCCGGATGGATGGAATACCGCAAACTATGGGCCTCAGCTAGAATAAAATCTCGAAGTCCATCCATATTGGGCACGCAAATACGGCCCTGCATCCTCATGACCCTATCATCACCAATAACCACATCCCTGGCATCACCTCGACGGACCCTGTCCTGAAGAACGGGCAAGTGTGGATCATCATATTGGCATGCTCTAATCTGATCATAAAGAAAAGACCTGGAGGCTACACAAGCCAATACCCGGGGGTGCTCTGATAGATCCAATCTCACCAACTGACCCGCTAAAGCCTGAACATCAAGTGCTAATGGTCGCTCTGCTACTAGAAGGTAGGCTAGACTCCCCAAGCTCTCCGCTCTGCGACTCAGGGAATCGGCCACTACATTGGCCTTCCACGGATGATATAAAATAGTGAGGTCATAATCCTTGAGAATATCCAACCACCTCCTATGACGCAAATTTAGATCCTTCTGCTTATGCAGATGCTGTAAACTACGGTGATAAGCAAGATTCTCACATTGGACTCCATACAAATAATGATGCTTGATCTTCAAGGCGTGGACAATAGCTGCTAGCTCAAGATCGTGCACTGGATAATTCTTATCGTGCACCTTCAACTGTCTCAATGCGTAGGTAATCACCCTACCATCCTGCATCAAAACCGCTCCAAGGCCAACTCTCGAGGCGTCACAGTAAACTGTATAAGAACCTGAACCCGTAGGCAAAATCAATACTGGAGTTGTAGTCAAAGCTAACTTGAGCTTCTGAAATCCCTCCTCACACTCCTCAGTACGCCTGAAATGAGCACCCTTCTGGGTCATTCTGGTCATAGGTGCTGCAATAAATGAAAATCCCTCTACAAAACGATGATAGTACCCTACCAAACCAAGGAAACTGCGAACCTCGATAGCTGACGACGGTCTAGTCCAGCTCTGCACGACCTCTATCTTCTTCGGATCAACCTGAATACCCTCACTGGACACCACGTGCCCCAAGAACGCTACTGAATCAAGCCAGAACTCACCCTGCTAGGCACATACTCAGAAGAACCTCTCCACTCAACCCTCGGACATCCTGGCATAGCTAAGGTCACGGTCTTAGCGTGAAAATCAAGAACAACATGAAACGGAGATAACCAATCCATGCCCAATATCACATCAAAATCGACCATGCTGAGTAACTGTAGGTCCACTCGGGTCTCCAGACCCCCAATAGATATCACACATGACCAATACACACGGTCCACAATGATAGTATCGCCCACCGGTGTCGACACAAGAACAGATGTAACTAAAGACTCACGGGGCATATCCAGAAAATGGGCAAAATATGATGAAACAAAGGAATTTGTAGAACCAGGGTCAAATAAAGCCAAAGAATCTCAGCGATAGACTGAGACAATACCTGCGATCACTGCATCGGAGGCCATAGAATCTAGCCTGGCTGGAAACACATACATACGGGCCTGACCTCCCCTTCTAGGGCGGCCTCTAGCTGACTAACTACCACCCCTGGTTGTCTGGGCGGGTGGTGAAGTAACTGGAGCTGAAGTGGAGGGCTGGCTCAGAAGACCCACCAGAACAACGGGGACACTGCCTCCACATGTGCCCAAACTCTCCGCACTCGAAACAACTCCCCGGAGCTGGAGGCGGGGACTGATAGAAACGCCTGGCACCAGAATGGCCACTAGAAGAATCATGCATAGAGGAACTCTGAACTGGTGGTGCTCGAGCTGCACTCTGGGCTGGAAGGGCACCGAATGTAGAACGGCCTGGCTGAGAACCGCGGGGACCATGCCCCAAAGATGCACCACTATAGGCTGGGCGTACTGAATGAAGAGTCCTGAATAAACGGCCTCTACCATGCTGAAACTGCCCCTGGGAAGGAGCACCACTAGAACCACCCGATCCACGAGGCCTCTTGGCCTCCCTCTCCTCCCGCTCCTGGCGGCGAACCGACTCAATATCTCGAGCAATATCAACAACATCCTCGAAGGTAGCATCTGATACTCTCTCCCGAGTCATAAAAAGGCAGAGCTGATAAGTGAGGCCACCCACGAACCTCCTAATACTCTCCCTATCAGTAGGGACCAACTCGGTGGCATGACGAGCCAACCTTGAAAACCATATCTCATACTGCATCACTGATAGCTCCCCTTGATAGAACTGCTCAAAATGTCGGCAATGCTCCTCCCTGTGACACTGGGGTACATACTTCTCAAAGAAGATAGTGGAGAACTGCTTCCAGGTGAGGGGTGCTGAACCAACAGGCCTACGCCTCTCAAAAGACTCCCACCAAGTGAAAGCAGCACTAGAAAACTGAAAAGTAGCAAACGAGACCCCACTGGTCTCCAGAATCCCAACAGTACGCTGCATCCTCTGACACTTATCCAGAAAACCCTGAGCATCCTCGCCCTTAGCACCACTGAATGTCAGAGGCTGAAGTCTACTAAACCACTCCAGTCTACGCTTCTCGTCCTCTAGCATAGCCGGAACCACGAAGTCCCGAATTGGAGCAACTGGCTGGGCAGGAACCGCCCCCGGTGTCTGATGGCCCTGAGTAACCTGCTCAAGTGTCCGGGAAACTGGAGTCTGACTGCCTCCCTCGGCCTGAGAAGTAGCGGAAACTTCCTGAGAAAGGGTGGTACACACAGTCAAGATCTGAGCCAAGGTCTCCCGAAGAACCAGAATAACAATAGGCACTGTCGGTGCCTGAGCCTGTCCCACTGGAGTATCTACGGCGGGAATTTGATCCTAAACAATAGGGGGATCAATTGGCACTTCCCTACCTGCTGCACGGCCTAACCCCTACCTCTACCACGGCCTGGATTGCGACCTCGACCTCTCGCTAGTCTAGCTGGTGGATGATCACCCCTGATCGATAGCGCGAGTCCTCACAATCTGTGAGAGAATGAAACAACAGAAGATTAGATTTCCAGAATTAAAAAAATGGCACGACAGAATTCAAGAAAAATGAGAATCTTCCTAAGGGTTCCGCAGCCTCTCGAAGATAAGTACATACATCTCCGTACCGATCCGCAAAACTCTACTAAACCTGCTCACGACTGTTGACTCCTATGTAACCTAGGCTCTGATACTAACTTGTCACGACCCCAAGTCCTAAGCCGACCGTGATGGAGCCTATCGTGGAACTAGGCTAGCCAACAATCACATATTTACAGTTTCTTTCCAAAATCCCAACTCATTTCCAACATTTCATAAACATATATAAAATTACTGAATCTATTAAGCAAAATAAATAGTTAAACAGTCCAAAAACCATCCCCAAGATCCAGAGTGAACGTGTCATGAGCATCTAAGGAATATACCAAAAAGTCTACTATTATAATACAAAACCTCGGAACGAATAACTAGGTACAAAATAAGAAAGGGAAAAGAGAGATGCTGCGGACGCTGAACAACTACCTCTATGTCTCGACTTCGGTTCTGCACGGAAATAGATGACTAACGCTCGGTATCAGCACCTGTATCTGCACACAGGGGTGCAGGGAGTAATGTGAGTACGTCAACTCAGTAGTAATGGAAATAAATCAAGTCTAAGTAGTAAGAAGAACATAAAATCAAATCATCAGTTCACAATATGCACAAACTTTCTTTCCAACAGTATATACATAAATATATATGAAATCAACATGCCTTAAAATCCAACTTCAGTAAAATCCTTTGAAAAAATTTGTTTTTAGAAATTTCAGAAATAAAAATACCTGAACAATTTAGTGTAAAATGAAATAAGTCATAAGTAGGACCTCGGGCCAAGACCTGAATCAAAAATCGCCCCTCGGGCAGAAAATCATTCAGCATACCTCACAGTCACTCAGTATCATCCCCTCGGGCAACCTCACTGTCACTCATGCCTCCCAATCACTCGGCACTCGCACTTAGTAGGTACCTGCACTCACTGGGGGTGTGTACAGACTGCGGATGGGTTCCTTCATCCCAAGCTCTAATATCAAGCCACCTCGTGGCATATCATATCCTCACAATCAAGCCCTCAACCTTACTCAGTCAGAAACTCTCAAAAGCCGCTTGGGCGTATCAGTAAAGACGGGTTACTCGACCCAAAACATCATTTTATATCTCAAAATAGTGTAAATAAGGCTAAGTTTCGAAATCACTTAAACATAACATGACTAGTGTAAATCATAAATTAACATAGTGAGGAAAATAGCAGTAAATATCCCCCAAGGGGTCTAAACAAGTCAGCACGATGCCCCAAGCATGGCTTATAGCCCATATATAGCAATAGTTTTAGAACATAATTTAACATATGATTTAGAGTAAAATACGCAACTCAATAGTTGCCGCGGGGAGGACCGAGTCCAATCCAAAAATCAGTGCACGCCACATACTCGTCATCCGATATGTGCGCCACTCTAAAAATAGTGAGAAAAATACGAAGTCTGGGGTTTCATACCCTCAGGATAAGATTTATAGTCATTACTTACCTCCACCCAGGCCAAAATACTAATCCGCGATTCACTTGCCCCTCGAATTGGCTCCCGATTTCTCCGAAAACCAAAACAAGATTAACATCATCAATATACGCTAAATGAACAAGGCTCAAACAAAAGCTATCAATTTTAGGCACAATTCTCGAAATTTGGAAAAACCCGAGCCCCGAGCCCACGTCTTAGAATTCTATAAATACAACACTAGAATCCTCATCCTCCCATGATTCTATACATACCAAGAAAACAAAAATCGGACCACAATTTCCCACTCAAATGATCAAAACAAATTTCCAATTCTCATGCACCTAACCTCCCCAATTATGGGTTTAAATCCAACAAATTTCCGGTATAATTACTTAGAAAACGAAATAGAATCGAGTTATGAAGTCGAAAATCTTACCTTCAAGTGATTACCTTTGATTTCCTCTTCAAACCCTCTCAAAGAGCTCCAAACCCGCTCAACAATGGAGGAAAAATAGACTAAATTCACAAAATTGGCCTTTTAAAACATTCGGCCCAACACTAAATATTCCTTCAGTGTGATCGCGTCTCCAGTTGCGCGTTCGCGATTCATTGGATCTCCTCCCTCTGTGCAATCACGTCCACCCAATCGTGTTTCATAGAGTAACCAAACACCCCCCTTCCACACGCGCCCACACTGTGCGATTGCAATGCACCTCATGCGACCGCACTCTTCAGGCTCCTCTCACTTCGCGATTGTGGACCACTAAAGGCGATAGAATATATCAATTTTGTGCTTCCTCCCCAATAAGCCTATGTGAACGCAGCCTCACCATTGCGATCGCGTATAAGGAAACCAGACCAAGAAAAATACAGCATCAACAACAGTCCTTTTAAGGCCAAACACACTCCGTTAACCACCCGAAACACACCCGAGGTCCCCGGGACCTCAACCAATCCTACCAATAAACCCCATAACATCATTAAAACTTTTTCGAGCCTTCGAAACACCAAAAACAACGCAAAAACACTAAAATCACATCAAATTCAAGCCTATGAACTTTGAAATTTCTAAATTTCGCCAATGATTCCAAAACAAACCAAAACATATCCGGCTGACCTGAAAATTTGCACACATATCCAAAATGACATTACAAACCTTCTCCAACTTCCGGAATTCCATTCCGACCCCGATAGCCTATTTTCCACTGCCAACCGGAAATCACCAAAAACTAACTTTGCCAATTCAAGCCTAATTCTACTCCGAACATCAAAACTTCATTCCGAACACACTACTAAGTCCCAGATCACCTAATGAAGCTATCCGAACCATAAAATCCACATTCCGAGGTTGTTTACCAATAAGTCAACTCCCAGCTGACTTTTTCAAATATTAAGCAAATTTAAGAGACTAAGTGCCTTAGTTTTCACCACGACCACTCCGAACCCGAACCAACCGACCCAACAAATATAAATAGGCTAAGAAATATACAATAAAGCAGAAACGGGGGAAATAGGGCTAATCTCAGGGAACGACCGGCCGGGTCGTTACATATCAGCAGTCCAAAAACAATGTTGAATGGTCTGTAGTCCATCTGAAACACACCAGGAACCAGCATATAAAGAATGAAATAAAGTGAAGTTTCCTAGCATCCCGGTAGTCTCTCAAAGATAAATACATGAGTCTCCGTGTTGCTCCACAAGACTCTACTAGACTTTCTCATGACTCGTAAAACCTATGAACCTAGAGCTTTGATACCAACTTGTCATGACCCAAATCCTACTAAAAGGGTCGTGATTGCACATTACTTTCAAGACTAGGTAAGTGATGACGTACAAATCAACTACTAAAAAGTAAATAGACACGGTCGCATGCAATATAATTTACCCAACTATGAGTCGGGGTCGAATCCCACGGAGAACATTATGTAGGCGTTTATGCGTGTAAGAGAATTATCACTTATTTTGCTAAGCCAAATACTTAAAAATGATTTGAGAAAATATTTATAGCTAATTGAGAAAATGTAAACTAATCTAGAAAGCAAGTAAAATTATCAATGGCTACAAGTACGGATGCATAGGGAATTACACTTAAGTAACAATCCAATGTATTTCACGATTTAATAAATATGAGCGAGTTTATGTTAACTAGCCTCGTGTAATAATTCAATATTTACTTCTTCCGAAGGCTAACAAGACTTCCTAATTGAATTATCCCTAAAAATATTAAGAGATTAAGCATACCCAAGTATGGCTACAAGTAGTTCAATCCCATACCTAGGTTGAATCTATAAAATGAGGGTTAAAGCCTCAAGTTCTTGTTAATTAATCTTCGGCAAAGGGTCAAATATATCCCTGTACTATCGAAAATAATTTAAAATTACCCTTCGTTTAAGTATCAGCTCATAACTGCCCCTACCATTATACTATTGCTCAAATTTACCCCTAATTTTAACAGAGGGACACATGGCACTACAAAAATTAAAGACACACTCCTAACTCTAATACCTGGTTCCAATTTAAAACCCATGCCCGACCCTTACCCAACCCAAATGAAAAATGAAGGTAAAGAGTCATACAATAATGTGAAGAAGAAGAGCTAAAATTTTCAGAAAAATGTCTAAACAGGGTAGACGTACTTACAATGGAGCACCTCAGCTAGGAGTGGCATTCCATTTTGTAAAACAGAGTTCAAGAACTACTAAGCAGTAAACAATTATCAATGACATGACAAGCCAAATTGATGTTTTCCTAGTGTGTTTAGTCAAATACTACTTTGCAATAAAAAAATATGCTTCATTCTTTAAAGTGGGAAGGGATTAACAATATGCTATTTCTCCATTGCTCACCACTCTTATAGCAAAATCACAAGATAGAGGGTGTTCGCCGGTGACGAGGAATAATTTTCAGATTGTTCGCCGGTCAAAAATCCGATTGATACCAATGCTTTTCAAATTGATACCATTCAATATTGGAACACAACTTCCAAAAGAAATTTTCATATCTGAAACTCTTAAAGCTTCAACAATGGTGAAGCCGATGACACCAAGTTTAACGCTAATT
Organism: Nicotiana paniculata; assembly: GCA_005239505.1. Lineage (NCBI taxonomy): Eukaryota > Viridiplantae > Streptophyta > Magnoliopsida > Solanales > Solanaceae > Nicotiana > Nicotiana paniculata. The sequence goes on from ML346350.1 coordinate 170,680, forward strand.
GTCAACTGAGTTTTAAAAAATTGAATTCCTACAACAATTACCAAATCCAACCTCAAAGTTTATATCAACCTCATATTTAGAAGTGCTCAATCAAGGATGAGGCTCTAAATTTTAAAAAATGGGGTTTTGAATCTCCTACTTGAAACCTGACCTAGCAGTAACGAACACATGAATTCAATTCAAAATTTAGAAATCCTATCATTATCTTGTCATTTCCTTTTTGCTAGATTTTTTGTTTTATTCTTTAGTCGTGGGTGGAATTGAGGTGAAGGATGTGATATGGTGTATTGACGAAGAAGAAACAGATGTAAAGGGAAAAAATGGAAGAAAGTGAAATAAAAATAAACGTAAAAATTTGTGGGATGGGTCGGGTATGGATTACAATAAAAGGGTGGGTTTCTAAGGAGAATTGAGTATTAAAATTGGAGGTGGATTTTCAGTTTATGTGATGCCACGTGTCCTTCCATTAAAATCAGGGATAAATTTGAACAATAGTATAACAGTAGGGTTTATTATGGACTGATACTCAAACGGAGGACAATTTTAAACTATTTTTAATAGTACAAGGGTATATTTGACCCTTTTCCGATTAATCTTTCCCAATTTCAAATAATCTTTTCCAAAATTAATTCGAAGTTAATGGGCGGGTCCTAGGGTTAGCTAATCCCTCTGGAAACATTAAAGAACAAGAATAATTAAAGAAACAATAACTCACTTTAATACAACTAAAAATCATTCAATACATAAGCACAACAAGATATTTAATCCACACTTTAAATATGATTATTCACATAAACAAGATTCAAGTGATGGAAATAATACTACACACTTAAATATTCAATACAAAGCAAGGAAATGATAAATGAGTAAGAAATTCTCAACCAAAAGCTTCAAATCTTCTAGACCCAAGTATGTGTGCAAGAACCCTATCTTCTAAACTTGTCTTCTCTAGTCTGAAACACTGAAAAATAAGTCAAAGATGTGTTTCCAATAAGCTAGGTCGTGTATTTGCGGATTTGGAATGGAGAAGATGTGAATTTCCAAGTCTGCCCAGGTCCGAATCCCGTTGACCTCACATGCGGAAGGATCCTCACAGGTGTGGCTCTGTAGATGCGGATAGCCTATCGCAGAAGCGGTCATTGATGAGAAACATTGGTTCCGGAGAAGCGGTCTTACACGCGCAGATGCGCGACCGCAAATGTGGACTTTAAGAGCAAGTGCGCTCCCGTAAAAGTGGTGAGTTGATCGCAAAAGTGATATCTGCCAGCCGGGTCTTCTTCCGCAGATGCGGGCCATTTCCTCGCATAAGCGACCAGTGTTTCGCAGATGCGGATTCACTGAAAAATTTAGCGTTGTTTTAACTCTTTTTTACTCAATTCCACTTCAATTGAACTCAACTCTCTTCATGGCATCATTTACCTGAAAATCTAGCAATACACACTATAAAAAACCTCATATTATAATTAAAGGACGCAAAATCTAAAGAAAAAAGACTAAAATAAGTGGTAAAATCACCACTCATCAGTAAGACAAATCACATTAACAATATTAAATCATCCAACCATGATATAATAAGACTGGATTAACATAAACATGAGAACATGAGCCAAATATGGCAATACATAATACAACTTCCAAAAATTAGGTAGTACCGAGCCATGAGCTCTAAACCGTATACATAAGGAAGTCTAAAATATCATTCTGTATGAATATGAAAATACCAGTATCAGCATAAAGTATGGGACTCCGAGGGATTGCGACATCCATGCAACACTACCTTGAATCCTCGCAAAAATTGTATGCACACACTCTCAAAGTCGGTTGCCACCAACGCCGGGATCTGCACAAAAATGTACAGGCCCAGTAAGTATCAAGAATAATCTCTATGAAGTAGTAACGAGGTTTAATCCATGTGATACTCACTCAAAGAACCTGTTCTATATATCAATAACTTTCAACAAGGATATAATAGAGTACAATACTAGAAAATCTCATTAAAGCATATGATAGCGACTCAACGTAAGAAAATCCAGTTTTGACAAACAAATCGTCAAATAGGAACATAGGCATATGGTAGTATGTTAAATATGACTTGAAAACAAACTAAAATACATGACTAGGTTTCAATAATATATGCGCATGATCATGAATGCCATCCTTATGCTCCATATTTCATCACAATAAAAATATACACCCTTATGCTCCATACCCCGGCATAATAACAATATCCACCCTTATGTTCCATACCCGATACAATAACAATATCCACCTATATGCTCTACACTCCGATACAATAACAATATCTACCCTTATGCTTCATACCTCGACAACAATAACAATCATAATCACACGGCGAAACCTTGTGCCAAAACCCAATCAATTTGTCCAACATGCCCACATATGCCATAATCATAACAAATGTGATATGCCAAATATTATCGGAAATACATACGCTCATAATTTTTCAACAACGATCAAAAGGACATGATAATATTAACAATACAAGCAGGGGTTCAACATATAAAACATGACTACGGCTAAATTAGTTTAGGAATGCTTCCATAAATGTCCATCTTGGCCAATTTGAAAATTATAATCCTTAAACATGATCTCTAGTATGAAAAGGTCAGCTCATGTAGTCATACAAGAATTTCACATGTATATAGAGAGCATACAATCAAATCAAGGCATAGTAGAAGCCTAGAATATAATTCGGTGATATTTCATACAAAGCACCTGCATATTCTCTCACCCCTCGCAAATACGTCGCATCACATACAATACAATTAGACAAATAAGGTCCAAGCTTAAGGTTATTCCCTCGCACAAGATTAGGCAAGATTTATACCTTAAATGGGTCAAATAATCCCTCCAAAATTGTATTTCCTTTAGAAACAACCTTCGAACGGCTTGGATATAGCCAAAAACAACTCAAAAATATAAAAAAAATCCATATGAAACAACTCCAAACAATAACTCTTTGCTCAAATCCCCAAAAATCAACAAAAGTCAACCCAGGCCCACATGGTCAAAACTTGAGTCAAGGGGTAGATATTGACTACATATAACCCCACGAGTCGAAAACAATGATTCGATTCCAGAACCGAGTCCAAATCAACTCCCTAATCCCCATTTTTCACTCTCTTAAGTTGTAGATAAAACTCCCAAATTTTCCTTTAAGAATCAAAGCATTTAGTGTAGAAATCCGTGGGGAATCAAGATATAAAGCCAAATCCAAGTGAATATTGCTAACCTCCAATGTAGTAGTGAATTTTATCTCCAAAATCTCCACCTCTCGAAGTCTAGGGTTAAAAATATGAGAGAATGGGTAAAATCACATAATTATATCACTAATGAGTTTGCCCAGCAATACCCTTCACCAATTCGGCCACTGCATTGCATTCACGGAGCACAAATATCACACTGCCTCGACTAACTCTTCTCAAACATGGCCCCCAGCTAGCGAACACGTTGCAAAATACTCCATTGGCCTACAAGAATGCAAGACCACCCAAGCGAAAGAAGATACTACTTTGAAGCAGCACCACCGGTAAAGTCACCAGTGCCAATTGAAGTTGAGTTTGTATCTCCAACAAATGCACCGATACCATTCGAGGTCGCAGTCTTTCCACCCCGAACACATATTCCATTTGAAATAAAGATGGTTGCACCAATTCCGGTGGCAATGTCAACTACACCACCCTTTTATTCAAACGCTATTCCTTGGGACTATACAGCCAAGGCAAGAAGGAAAAGCAAGGTCAGGTCTGAGGAAGTTATCGCAACACAGGGTATGACGAGAACTGGTCGGGTCTACATCCCTAAGCATCTGGTCGAGTCAAGCAAGCAGGCCGCCAACCAGCCTCCCCTTATCGAAACAGGTCCCGATGACCTTTGGAGAAAGATACAGGCTAAGGATTATTCAGTCATCGACCAGCTGAATAAGACACCAACACAAATATCCATCATCTCTCTGCTGTAGAATTCTGAAACACACAGAAATGTTTTGTTGAAAGTGTTGAGTGAAGCATATGTGCCGAACAATATCACTAGTGGGGAAATGGCCAATATGGTAGGCCAGGTACTGGAGAGTCATAAAATCACTTTTCATAAGGATGAGCTACAACCTAAAGGATTGGGGCACAACAAAGCATTGCACATCACTGTGCAGTGCGAGGATAATTTCATCACAAGAATCCTGATCGATGGAGGATAATTTCATCACAAGAATCCCCCCAGCTGCCTCAACTCAATGTGAACGTGACCACCTTTCGTGAAAGAAGATACCACTTCATCTCACCCATCGTGAACACGGCTTCACTATCTTGAATGCGAAGAAGAAATTTTTCCCACCACCAAAATTCCCCCGCATGCGCGATACACCTCTGCGATCACGAAGAAGCGCTTGACACCAGCAAGAACCGGCAATTTTCAAAATTCTTGGGGTGGTGCGAAACTCACCCCAGTCACCCAGGACCCCATCCAATCACACAAACAAGTCCATAAAAAATATCTTGAACTATCCAAAGCCTCCAAACATATACGATAACACTAGAGTGACGAATCTACGGCCAAAACTACAATTGAACTTCTATTAAGTTCAAGAACTTTCAAACTTCAACCAAATATCCGAATCAATCCCAACCAATTCAGAATGAACTCAAACTTTGCAAACAAGTCCCAAATGACAAAAAAACCTATTTGTCATGACCCAAATCCAACATCCGATCGTGATGTCGCCTAAAACACTTGCTAGGCAAGGCAAGCCTAACAATAACGAGTCAAGATAATGAATTACGAAATAATACAAGTCTGAAAGCCATATATCACAAATAAGACTTCGCATATACAATAAATTCGCCAGAACTGGAAATATAGAGTCATCAACTCTACACAGGGAATAGAAGTTTGATAATATATAAACATTCTATTTGGACTACAATAACAATACATAAATGGAAACAGTTCCCAATGACTGCAATCGGAATACAACTTTATCTTGTCTCTCAGCTACTCAACAAATAGTACAACACAACTCTCAGTTAGGTCCCACATGTAGATCTGCACAATTAAATGCAGAGTGTAGTATTAGTACAACCGACCCCATATACTACATAAGTTTCAAGACTAACCACGGAGAGCAAGTCGTAAAATTACCAATGATACTTACGTGACAATATCTATACAAGTCATGAGTACATACAAATACGCAGTAACAATACCAAAATCAATCCCACTATAAGTAAAGCTCATGGTGTGCATATAGAAGATATGCATGAACATTAAACAGGATAACAATTCAGCATATAGAGGAGATAAGAAGACATGTCAAATCACATAAAGAGAGACATATAAAGAAGATATGTACTTTGTTGCATTTCACTAACAGAAACGGCATATAGAGAAGATATGCACAAAGTGGCAAGTATACTAGAACGGATCCAACATATAGAGAAGATATGCGGTAAAATCATGCATACACCCAAGGAATATTTATATAAAGAAGATATCCAAAGACCTAACACTGATCAATTTTCTACAACTGTGTGTACGCCATCAAGGAGAAACATGAGAGGTCGATTCTAGGGGGATGGGTCCTTATGCACACGTTGCATGGACAACTCAGATTCCATAGCAAAAGCACGGAAAACTTACATGCCACAGTCAACTCAATCCATACGGATAACTCACGTGTTGTCAAACCAGTCCATAACACAGAAAGCATATACAAGAATACATGTATACAATCAATCAACGTCAAATCAAGTACTCCGAGACTTATATATTTACATGCTAAAGTGTAAGCATGTGCGCAGTGTACCATTCCAACTCAAACTAGGTGGATACGCCACGAAATAGCAATTTTCACATTTGAACAGTGGATTATCCTTTGCATAATCTCTAAAATGACTCACAAAGTCACGCAGTAATATAGCAGGTAAATCATAGTAGTAAAAATCATAAATATTAAACACAAGGCATAACATAGCCTAAGAATTGCCGCGAGCATGAATAAAATCTGGCTTACACACATGGGCTCGACCCCTTGCATGTACGCAACCTTTAGCACGTAGTCAACACCAATAATTCAGGAAACTAGTGCCTCAACAATGTTTAGGCAAGCCACTCACCTCAAACAAGCCAAATCAATACTCCAAAAATGCCTTCCCATGGGAATCGACCTCTGAACGACTCGAATATAGAAAAAAATAACTCAATAATATCAAATAAAGCCAAAGAAAAAACCCTAAATAATAAAGGTTTGATCTTTATATAAATACACAATGTAAACCAAGGCTCGCGCCGTGGAACCCGACAAAAGTCATAAATCTCGAACACCATTCCAATATGAGTCCAAACATACAAGTTTTATCTAAAACCAATTCCAAATCTAGGTTCAGATCTCAATTATTCACTCTCCAAACGTTTTGCCAGAATCCCCCAAATTTCACTTTATAATCAAAGCTTTTATGTGTGGAAATCCTTGGGAAATCATGATATAAAATCAAATCCAGGTGAGAATTACATACCTCTAAAGAACTAGTAAATTTGCTCTTCAAAATTTCGAAATCTAGGGCACAAAATATGATAAAGTTGGTAAAAGTCCCAAAATTCCTCTCTTAGATGGTCTGCCCAGGTGTACCCTTCGTGAAAGCAGCCACTACCTCGTATTTTCAAAGAAAAAAAATCCTCAACTTCAAAATACACCTACATGAATGGGGCTCCAAGACTACAATCACAATACCCAAGCACCACAATCCTACGCGAACACGGTGTCCTTCTCGCAAACATGAAGGCCAAATGTCTAACACTCCTTAACCTGCCTCATTGATACCCAAACATGATGCCCATGTTGAAAATGCAAAGGCCACTCAGCCTCAACCAGAGAAAATGAATCCCTTGTTTCAGGAACACAAAGAAGAACTTCCTACTCTGCACAAATGCACTTCACAATCACGATCAAACCTCCGCAATCGCGAAGAAGGAATTGACAACAAAAATAATCTACAAACTTCCAAAATGATTCGGGTAGTCCGAAACTTATCCGGGCCCCTCGGGACCCCATCCAATCATACCAAGAATATATAAACCATATAAAAACTAGCTCGTATGCTCAAAAATTTAAAATAACACCCATAACAAAGAATAGAACACCAAAACACATAATGTATTACTTCAAGTTCAAGAACTTCAAACATTCACAACCGAGTGTTTGATATAAGCATAACCAATCTGGAATGAATCCAAACTTTGCAAACCAGTTCCAAGTGATTAATGGAACTATCATTAATCCCGGACTAACAATCCGAACCCAGTAGCCTCAAAGTCAAGACATGTCAAACTTATGAACTTTCCAAACCTCTAAATTCCAACTTTTGACTATTATAGCCAAATCAACCTAGGAACCTCCAAATGCAAATCGGTGCATATGCCTAAGAACAAAATCACCCTACGAACCTATTGGAATTATCAAAACACAAATCCGAGGTCAACTATACAAATTCAAACCTTGGTCAACTCTTACAACATAATCTTCCAAAATGAGACTAAGTGTCTCAATTCACTCCAAAACCTTCTCGAAACTAATCCCAACCATCCCCGTAAATCACCAAACATCAAATACACATACGGGGAACATCAAATAGGGGAATGGTGCTAAAATACACAAAATGACAAGATGGGCTATTACATTCTCCCGCTCTTAAATAAAGTTTGTCCTCGAATGAGTTTAGGGTCATAACTAAAATGCCAAAATATGACGATATGTGCTCCACGTTGCATGCTTGGCCTCCTAAGTTTCCTCCTCGACTGGAGAACCTTTCAACCGAATCTTCACCCATGTAATATCTTTCAACCATAGCTTCCAAACATCCTATCCAAAATGTCCACCACCTCTTCATCATAATTCAAGTCCTTGTCTAACTCCACCAAGATGAAATCCAACACATGTGAAGGATCCTTACAGTGCTTTCGAATCTTGGAAACATGGAACACCTGATGAACTCCTGACAAGGTGGATGACAAAACAAGGATGTAAGCCCCCTTAACAACTCTCTCCAAGACCTAAAATAGACAAATAAACTGAGGACTCAACTTGCCTTTCTCCCCGAATATCATCACGCCCTTCGTAGGCGAAACTCTGAGTAGAAACTTCTCACCCACCATGAATGCCACATCATGAGTCGTCCTATCAGCATAACTCTTTTGTTTGGACTGTGTAGTGTGAAGCCTCTCCTGAATCAACTTCATTTTTTCCAAAGCATTTTGAACCAAATATGTGCCCAATAATCTAGCGTCCCCGAGCTCAAACCAACAAACTGGAGAACGACATCGCCTCTCATACAAGGCCTCGTACGGGTACATCTCGATACTATAATGGTAGCTATTTTTATATGCAAACTCTGCTAACCGTATAAATTATATGATTGGCCTCCAAAATCAATAATGCAAGCACTTATCATATCCTCCAAGATCTGAATGGTCCTCTTGGACTACCCACTCATCTGAGGATGAAATGCTATACCCAAATCAACCTGCATGCCCAACTCACATTGCACAACTCTCCAAATATTAGAGGTAAACTGAGTACCTCGATCTGAGATGATAGAAATAGGTACACCATTCAAGCGATCAATCTTTCGGATATAGATCCTAGACAACTTCTTTGAAGTGTAGGAAATGACCGGAATAAAATGCGCCGATTTGGTCAACTGCTCCACAATGAACTATTCTTAACCAAACGCTGTGCCTTTAGAAAAGAAATCACTATACCATGAGTGTGACCAAAAGAACCCTTCCATTTGAACCTCGGAAACCCTGACATAGCCAATATCACAGTATTAGTGTGACAATTAAATAGCATGATACATAGATAAGGAGTCCACATCCAAGATCACCTCGAAATCAACCATATTGACCAATAAGAGTTCAATCATAGTCTCATAACCTTCGTTGGTAACCACACAAGATGGATACACATGATGTACCATAGTACAATCACCAATAGGTATAGACACAAAAACAAGAATGTTAAGAGAACCACGAGGCATATCCAAGTAATGAGCAAAATATGATGACACATGACAATAAGTAGAATCGGGGTCAAATTACACTGAAGCGTACTTGTGGCACATTGAAAAAATACCCATGATCACGACATCAAAAGCAACTACTTCTGTTCTGGTTGGAAATGCATAGCAATGGGCCGGTCCTCAACCCGGCTGACCTCCCTATAGGACGGTCTCAAACAGACTAAGCTCCACCCCTGGATGACTATGCGGGTGGTGCAACTACTGGTTCTAGAACCATGGACTGGGTGCCCTGACACAATGCACTCCTCAGAAGTCTAGGAAATCCTATTGAGATGACCAAACACACCACACTCAAAACAACCCTTCCTCTGTCGAGGCTGATGACCCTGTGACTGACCTTGATAGCCTGAATATTCGCCTATGAAACCCTGAGCAGATGGAGCATGGTATAAGCTCTATGGTAGCAGTGCACTGAAAGATGACTGGCTTGGTCGAGCACTGTATGAATTGTGTGACTGAAGAACCATGATGAACCTGCTTATTTGACTGAACAAGCCTAAAAGGACGTCCTCTATTGTGATGTCCTTGGCCTCCAGATGAGGCAACAAAAAACCAAATGAACCACGGTCCAACTTGGAGTCTCTCTCCTCTCTCCCGTTCACACAAATCTACTCCAAGCACCTGTAAATCTAAACATCTTGAAGAAAAGTAGTATCCATCTTGACCTCCTGGGTCATCCCACATCGGATACCAAAATTGAGACCCTCAATGAACCTTCTAACCCTCTCCCTCGTAGTATGGATAAAGAACACTACATGACATGCCAACTCCATGAATCTCGTCTCATATTGAGCTACGATTATACCCTCCTTGTGTAGATGCTCAAACTCCTTGCACAACTCCTTTCTGCGAGTCTGAAAAATGAACTTCTCTAAGAAGAGAACTAAGAAGCGATTCCATGTAAGTGGTGCTGAGCTACCTAGTCTGGCCGACTCATCGGTTTGCCACTACCTATAGGCTGGCCCCGACAACTGAAAAGTAGTGAAGTCAACTCCATTTGAGTCCAGAAGACCCAAAGGGAATAGAATCCATTGGCACTTATCAAGGAAACCCTGTGCATCCTCAGAATCTCCTCCAGTGAGCTGGGGAGGACGAAGTCTCTATAATTTCTCTATCCTGTTTTTCTCCTCAAAAGTGATGGATGGTCTAATCTTTATTTGAGTTGCAACAACTGGTTGCACTAACAGAACCCCCGGTGTCTAATATCCCCGAGCTAGCTGCTCTAGTGTGCGTGCTGCAGGAGTCTTGGATTCTTCCCGACCTATGAGGTAGCTAGTGAAACTAGCATCATACCCGTATGCGCGAAGCTCGAATAAACACTCAGAATCTAAGCCAAAGTTTCCTGAAGACTGGCATAACAATAGGTACCACGAGAGCTTAAGTTGGTCCCACCGACTCAACAATATACGAGACTTGCTCCTCTATTGGAGCAACTAGTAGCTCCAATGTTGCTGCTCTAGCTAGAGCTCTAGTTGTGGCACGTGCCCCACCATCTATGACAGAGTAGAAGAGCAAAGATTCAAACTTCATAATAAATAAATTTGCACGATATGGAATGAAGGAAGAGAAGTTTTCCTAATAGTCATATAGTCTCTCGAAGATAAGTACAGATGTCTCTGTGTCGATCCGCAAGACTCCACTAAACTTTCTCATGACCCGCAGAACCTAAGAACCTAGGGCTATACTACAAACTCGTCAAGACCCAAAACCACCATCTAATCATGATGGTACCTAGCCCACTTTCTAGGGAAGACAAGCATAACAATAAAGATTCAGGATAATGAATTAAAAATTAATACAAGTCTAAAAGCAATGTATCACAAACAAGATTGTGTTGATACTACAAATTCCACAAAAACTAGTACTATAGAGTCATGAGCTCTACTCTAGGAATACAAGTCTGATAATATGTAACAATATTATTTGGACAACAACAACAGTATATAAATGGAAAGACATACCAAGGGTTGCGATCGGATGCAACTCTACCTCATCTCTCACGCACCTTGATCAGCACAATTAAGTGTAGAAAACCAACATCATTTACTCTGTGAGTATTATGACTAACCTCGGAGAGGAAATTTCAAGAATCACCAATGATACTCAGGTGATAAAATCTGTACAAGTCATGAATACATATGAATATGCAGTAACTATACTAGAATCGATGCCACTGCAGGTAAACATTATAGTGCACATAAAAAATTTATGCATGAACATTAAACAGAATAACAATTCAGCATATAGAGGAGATATGCATAAAAAGACAAGCCAAATCACACAGAAGGAGACATATAGAGAAGATATGTATTGTGTATCATTTCACTAATATAAATTCCATATAAAGAAGATATGCACAAAATGCATGTATATAAGAAAGGAGCCAGCATATAGAGGAGATATGCAACAAAATTACGTATACATCCAAGGAATTTATATATAGAGAAGATATACAAAGATCCAACACTGATCATATTTAGGCAATGGCGTGTATATCATCAAGGAGATGCATGAGAGGAAGGCCCAAGGTGGATGGATCCTTATCTACACAGTGCACAGACAACTCATGTACCACAATCAATTCAACATGCAGGAATAACTCACGTGCTATCAAACCAGTCCAGAACACAAAAAAACATATACAAGAACAAATGTATACAACCAATGAACGTCAAATCAAGTACTCCTATACCGATAAAATTACATGCTAAAGTGTATGCTAGTGCGAAGTGCATCATTACATCTCAGATTAGGCGGATACGCCACAAAATAGAAATTTCACATTGGAACAGAAGATTAACCTATACATAGTCTCTAACATGATTCACAAAATCACATAGTAGTACAACATATAGAGCATGATAGTAAGAATCACAAATAGTCAATACAAGGCATAATATGGCCTAAGAACTATCCTGAGCATGAATAATATCTGGTGCACACACTTGGGATCAACCGCTTGCATTTACGCCACCCTTAGCTTGTATCCAACTCCAACAACTCAGGAAAGTAATGCCTCAACAAGGTTTAAGTAAGATACTTATCTCAAATAAATCAAATCAATACTCCAAAAATGCCTTTCCACGTGAATCGGCCTCTGAAAGGCTCAAATCTAGCAAAAAATAACTCAATAACATCAAATAAAGCCAATGAAAACAACACCAAATAATAAAGATTTGCTCTTTATACAAATACACAAAGTCAACCAAAAAGTCAACTTGGGCCTACACCAAGGAACTTCACAATACTCACAAATCTCGAACAACCATTCAAATACAAGTCAATATATACAAGTGTCATCTAATATCTACTCAAAATCAGTGTTCAAATCTTAATTATTCGCTCTCAAGAAGTTTTGTCATCCCCCCTCCCCCCTAAATTTCACTTTAAACTCCAAGCTTTCAAGTGTAGAAATCCATGGCAAATCCTAATATAAAATCAAATTCAAGTGAGATTTACTTATCTCCAAGGAAGAAGTGAATTTATTTTCAAAATCTCCCATTCTAGAAGTCTTGGGCTCAAAATATGTCCGAGTCTGCGCTTGCGATGCCCAAGCACCACAAGCCTATGCGAACGTGGTGCCCTTCCTGCGAACGTGAAAGCCAAATTCCCGACACTCCTCAGCCTGCCTCCCTAATATGAGAACTCGAAAATACACATACTAGGTCAACCAATCTATGCACAATATCATGTCAAAGTCTACCATACTGAGTGTCAATAGATAAACTCTTGTCTCATAACTCCCGATACTGACTAAACAGGATCGATAAACACGGTGTACAACAATAGGATCTCCCACAGGCGTGGAGACATATACGAGAGCACTCAAAGAATGACAAGATATATCAAAATATGGAGCAAAGTAAGATGACACATACGAATAAGTGGAACCCGGATCAAATAAGACTGATGCCTCCCTATGACAGACAAAAATAATTCATGTCATGACAGCATCTGATGCAACAACATCGGTCATACCTGAAAAAGCATAGCAAAGAGCTTGGCTTCCCCCTCTAGGGCCACCTCTAACTGCCTGACCTCCACCTCTAGCTGGTGGTTCAGGTGGAGCGCCAACTGAAGCAGCAACCATAGTCTGTGAAACCTATGGACCATGTGGAATCTGTGGAACTTGTGGAGTCTGAGAAGGTGAACACCTCCTAAGACTGGGACAGTACCTCAACATATGCCTGGTATCTCCACACTTGAAATAACCACTCGGCGGGCGTGGCTGATAAAACTAAATCTGACTCGATTGGCTAGACTGACCACTGAAGGCACTCTCTACAGGAGGTGCACTGGAAAGTGGCTATGCATAATGGGCAATTTAAGACCTCGAAATGGTTGGAGGATTGCGAGTAGCTGGAAATCCTGAATGAACTGGTCGACTCACATAACCTCTGCCATGATGAGCTGAAACTGCAGCGCGGGCATCATTAAATCCTCTAGAATATCAAGGCCTCTTGGCCTCCCTACCCTCCCTTTTATGGCCCCGCATACGCTCCAGCCTTCGAGCGATCTCTACAACCTACTAAAATGGAGTATCCGTCTCAAACTCCTGAGTCATGTAGCATCTAAAATCATAACTGAGCCCCTCGATGAATCTGCAGACTCGCTCTCTGACTGTAAAAACTAAAACAGGTGCATGTCCGCACAACTCATTGAATCTGATGGCATACTCTGACATTGTTGTAGTCTCATAATGCAAGTTCTCGAACGCTGCGTGACATGCACTCCGGAGTTTTGGGAAACGAATTCCCTTAAAAATATATCTGAAAACTGAGCCCAAGTGAGTACCGTTGCATCAGATAGCCTACCATCTTTTTAAGCCTACAACCACCTATATGTTGCTCCTAACAATTGAAATATAGTAAAGACAACTCTACTCACCTCCACAATACCCATGGTACGTTGAATATAGTGGCACTTGTCTAGAAAATGTTGTGCATCCTATATCATTGTGCTACTGTAAGTAGGAGGGTCATACTTCTTGAACCTCTCAGGTCTCCTTTGCTCCTTGGTGCCTCTGGCCTAACCTCAGGCTGAACCGTAATAACGGGATGTATTGGCATAACTCCTGGAACCTGATCAACGTGGACCCGCTGCTCTGATGTACGGGCTGTAGGGGTCTTATATGCTCGCCTAGCCTGAGAGTATCTGGTGCAACAGGAATCAATCTGGCCTGAGCTAAAGTACCGAACATGCTCAAGAAGTGTGCTAGGGTCTCTTGGTGTCCGGGGGTTGCAACAGGCATCTCAAGTGATTGTCCCCCAATAGAAGCTATTGGTGGCTCCTCAGTCGTTACTCGAGTACGTGCTCTAGCTACACTCCACTCCTCGGCCTCTAAATCAGCCCCGTCCTCTCGTGGCTCTAGCAGGGGGGTGCAGGTGTCTAATCATATGATCTAGTAGTGTGTGTCCTCACCATCTGTGAGAGAATAGAAAGACAAAGGCTCAGATTTCAAAATCAACAAATTTTGCACAATAAGGAATCAAAGAAGTGGAATTTTCCTATTAGTTACGCGCCCTCTCAAAGATAAGTACAGACGTCTCCGTACCGATCGGCAAGACTCTACCAAACATGCTTATGACTCGTAGCACCTATGAACCTAGATCTCTGATACCAACTTGTCACGAACCTAAAATTCCACCTTAGGTAAGTCTAACAACGAAAATTAAGACAATAAATAACAACAAGAGTGAACAGATGATAAGGAGAACAAGTGATCAAACATAGTAGAAAAATACAAGTAAAACGAATGAAGGAAATACAATAACCATTCAAATAAACCAGCTCTTTCAACATAGAATGTACAATAAGAATCACAATTGAGGTACCACACCTCATATTCACATTTCACAAGTCACAATCACAATTTTCCTTATATCGCTGCGTGAGCCTTGCATTTATATTTTTAAAATACTTTTTCCGAAATAGCTACACGAGCATTAGCCCCCTTATCTTATTGTGTGGATTCAAGTAATTCCCTTACTAGAAACATGACTATAAATCCTATCTTATCTCCCCGCATGCGCATCAGTATCACAACACAATAATCAACTCGCACCACACGGGCGCATATGCCACAAAATTTCCAAAGAATCAACAATACCAATGTCAGCACAACACATAGCCCAAGGCTCAACCATAATGTGTATAAAAATCTCAATAATAACAAATGAATGAAAAAAAACTCAACAAGGAAATATATCCCAATAATCAACGACTTCAACAACAATATGTTAATAACTTTCACAACTACAACTTCAATAACCCAATAATGAGGGTATTCTCATGAAATAGCAGCTTCCAATCAAGTGCATAACATAAGCTTAACATTGAAAGCGATAGCATGAAATAAAAACAACGACTAAATACATGAGAATAACCCACTAGTGGAAAAGTGACATGTAACAACAACTACTAATAAATGCATATAAAAGAAACCTCGACAATGGAAACTAGAACATGTAATGACAACTTCAGTTAAAGCATGTAAGAATAAACTTGACAACGGAAGATAGAACAAATGATAAAAACTTCAATTAAATTCTTATGATTAACCTACTAGTGTAACCCGGTCAATTTTCACATATAAGACCGTGTACAAACTAGTCACCTCATGTACACATCTTTTATATAATTCAAATTGTACAATAAAACCCAATCCTAAGGGGTAGTTCCCTCATACAAAGCTAAGAACTATACTTACCTCAACTAGGCCCAATCAATACTCAAAAATAGTTTTTCCCTTAAACTTCGCCTCCGCAAGGCTCAAATCTAACCAAAAACGACTTAATATAATCAAACAACGGAAGATATACCAATTAAGATTAATAAAGCAATGATCTTTACACAATTACCCAAAAGTAAACAATAGTCGACCCCGGGCTTAGCCGGTCAAAACCCTAGTCCAAAGGTAGATCTCGACTACCCATAACTCCACGAGTCTATATATGTGTTTTATTTTTAAATCCAAATCCAATTCGACTCTCAAATCCTAAATTTTTATTTTTCAAAACATAGACAAAAATCTCCATAATTTCTCTTCGACTCTGATGAATTTGATGTTCAATCTCATATATATTCATGTAATATAACAAAAAATTGATTAAAATCACTAACCCAGTGGTTGTATGTTAAAATCTCATTTAAAAATCGCCTACTGCTAAGTCTAGTGTTTCAAAATATGAAAAATGAGACCAAATCCCGCCTTTCCAGCAACTTTTTTCAGGTGCGGGAGTTGCAATTGCAACCCTGGGTTTCCAATTGTGAACCCTCGCAAATGCGAAGAAGGACTCGCAAATGCGGGACTTGATAGCCTAGAGGGATGTAGCAATTGCGACACAGACCTCGCAAATGCGAAGTATTCCCTCTTCACAAATGCGACCACTTGATCGCAAATTCGAACCTACCCAGCCTAAGCCTACAGTTCGCAAATACGATAAAAGTATCGCAAGCGATACCTGGGACCCCTCTTCGGTGATCGTAATTGCGATGATGATGCTCACAATTACGATAAATGGAACATCATCACACCAGCAAATCTGAAGCCAACTCAAACCATTCTGAAACATGTTTGAAACTCACCCAAGCCCTCGGGGATCCATATCAAACATTTACACAAGTCCAAAAATATCACACAAACTTGCTCGTGCGATTAAAATCTCCAGAATAACATTTGCAGCTATGAATCAGACGCTAATACGCATGAAATTCAAAAGAACACTCAAGAATCACTAGAATCACAAACAAGTGTCTGAATCCTATTAAACCAACTTCGAATTACACTAAATTTTTTAAACAAGTTCCAAATTTCTAAACGGACTATTCCAAGTCTCAGAACCAAAATTTGAACCCAATAGCTATAAAGTCAACCTACGGTCAAACTTAACGTAATTCCTAAACCTCAAATGCCAACTTACGGCGAAACAAGTCAAATCAACTTAGGGACCTCTGAATTCAATTCTGGGCATGCACCCAATCCAAAATCATGATACGAACCTATTGGAGCCATCAAAACACCGTTTCAGGGTCATTTTTACAAAAGTCAAACACATGTCAACATTTCCAATTTAAGCTTATAAACCAAGAACCAAAGGGTCCAAATCATCCCAAAACTTCTCCGAAATGAAACTAACAAACCCCACAAGTCATAAAACCACAAATACACACTTAGAAAGCTTCTAAAGGAGAAATAGGGCTCAAATACACAAAACGATCGGTCGGGTCATTACAAATATTTTGTGGCTTTCTACTCAAGCTCATTGGAATACCTTGTGACTTGCTACTCAATATGCTAAAACTTATTTAGTTTTAATAGGAGTAGCGGAATAGATTTGTAAGTTGAGACTTTAGGTTTCTATTACTTATTGGTATGTAACCGTTTTTATAATCCCAAGGCCTATGGAAAAAGATTTAATGCTTTGTTATTATTAAATTTACGAAAAATCATGAGATAAATTTGTCAATATTGAATACGTACCAAGTAGAAAAATTGCATTTGATTACGTAGAAACAGTAAACAAGATTTGCTAAAGATTACCCTTAAGCCTTACAACTTAAACTTCATTACAAGTAGCTACAAAATAATAGTAATATTTCTAACAGGTACATACTTATAGTCGATGGAATGAGGTGTTCTGTCGCGCTATTTGGTGTTGGTTTTGTAACGACCCGGCCAGTCATTTTGAGAGTTAGAGCCTCGACTTTATTAACTGCTCCCTCCGTATCTATTTCTTCTAGAGTATCTTGCCGGGAGGGTTTATTTTTGGGGGAATAGAGATACTTAGTCTCTTAATTGGAAGCTTAAGTTGGAAAAGTCGATCGTATGTCGACTTGTGTGTAACGACCTCGAATTTTAATTTTTATGGTTCCGTTAGCTCCGCCAGGTAATTTTGGACTTAGAAACGCATCCGGAATGTGATTTGGAGGTCCGTAGTACAATTAGGCTTGAATTGGTGAAAGTTAGAATTTTGGCAATTTTAGCCGGGAGTGGAAATTTTTATATCAGGTTCGGATTGGATTGTCGAAAGTTGGAGTAGGTTCGTGGTTTCATTTTTTACTTGTGTGTCAAATTTGAGGTCAGTCGAACGAGATTTGATATGTTTTGACGTCGTTGTAGAATTCAGAAATTTCGAAGTTCATTAGGCTTGAATCCGTGTGAAATTGGTGTTTTAATGTTATTTTGTGTGATTCGAAGGTTCGACTAAGTTCATATGGTGTTTTAGGGTGGGTTTGTATGTTTGGTTAAGGTCCTGGGGGCCTCGGGTGAGTTTTGGGTGCTTAATGTTAGAAAATTGAACTTAGGAAAATTTATGAGAATTGTTGGTTCTGGTATTTTCGCACATGCAGTGGGAAGTCCACAGGTGCGGCCCGCAAAAGCGAGGCTGGGGTCGAAAGTACGCTTTTTGGATTTGGGAGTCAGTGTCACGACCCCAAACTTAATATGTCGTGATGGAACTTATCGATGGTACTAGGCAAGCCGACTTTCCAATAATACAACAGTAGTTAAATATAAAAGTAATTTAAAACATTTCCATATCAGGAATTTTAATAAAAACCAAAGTCGACCCTGGGCTCGGCCGGTCAAAACCCGAGTCTAAGGGTAGATCTTGACTACCCATAACTCCATGAGTCCATATATGTGTTTTATTTTCAAATAAAAATCCAATTCGACTCTCAAATCCTAAATTTTTGTGTTTCAAAACATAGACAAAAATCTCCATAATTTCACTTCAACTCTGATGAATTTGATGTTCAATCTCATATATATTAATATAATATAATTAAAAATTGATTAAAATCACTTACCCAATGGTTTTATGTTAAAATCTCATTTCCAAATCACCTACTACCGAGTCTAGGGTTTCAAAATATGAAAAATGAGACCAAATCCGACCTTTCCAGCACTTCTGTTCAGGTGCGGGAGTCGCAATTGCATCCCTGGGTTGCCAATTGCGAACCCTCGCAAATGAGAAGAAGGACTCACAAATGCGGCACCTGATAGCCTAGAGGGATGTCGCAATTGCGACACTGACCTCGCAAATGCGAAGTCTTCCATCTTCACAAATGCGACCACTTGATCGCAAATGCGAACCTACCCAGCCTAAGCCTACACTTCGCAAATACGATAAAAGTATCGCAAGAGATACCTGGGACCCCTCTTCAGTGATCGCAATTGGGATGATAATGCTCGCAATTATGATAATTGGAACACCAGCACACCAGCAAATCCGAAGCCAACTCATACCATTCTGAAACATGTCTGAACTCACCCAAGCCCTCGGGGATCCATATCAAACATTTAAACAAGTCAAAAAATATCACACAAACTTGCTCGCGTGATTAAAACCTCCGGAATAACATTCGCAACCATGAATCAGACGCTAAAACGCATGAAATTCAAAAGAACACTCAAGAATCACTAGAATCAAATCGAAGCGTCTGAATCCTATTAAACCAACTCCGAATTACACTAAATTTTGCAATCAAGTTACAAATTGCTAAACAGACTATTCCAAGTGTCAGAACCGATATTTGAACCCAATAACCATAAAGTCAACCTACGGTCAAACTTAACGTAATTCCTAAACCTCAAATGCCAACTTACGGCGAAACAAGTCAAATCAACTTAGGGACTTCTAAATTCAATTCTGGGCATGCACCCAATCCAAAATCATGATACGAACCTATTGGAGCCATCAAAATACCGTTTCAGGGTCATTCTTAAAAACGTCAAACCCAGGTCAACATTTCCAATTTAAGCTTATAAACTAAGAACCAAAGGGCTCAAATCATCCCAAAACTTCTCCGAAATGAAACTAACCATCCCCGAAAGTCATAAAATCACAAATACACATGTAGAAAGCTTCTAAAGGAGAAACATGGCTCAAATAAACAAAACGATCGGTCGGGTCGTTACAAATATTTTATGTGTTCTACTCAAGCTCGTTGGAATACCTTGTGGCTTGCTACTCAATATGCTAAAACTTATTTAGTTTTAAGAAGAGTAGCGGAATAGATTTCTAAGTTGAGACTTTAGTTTTTTATTACTTATTGGTATGTAACCATTTTTATAATCCCAAGGCCCATGGAAAAATATTTAATGCTTTGTTATTATTAAATTTAAGAAAAAATTATAAGATAAATTTGTCAATATTGAATACGTACCAAGTAGCAAAACTGCATTTGATTATGTAGAAACAATAAACAAGATTTTCTAAAGATTACCCTTAAGCCTTACAACTTAAACTTCATTACAAGTAGCTGCAAAATAATAGTAATATTTCTAACAGGTACATACTTATAGTTGATGGAACGAGGTGTTCTGTCGTGCTATTTGGTGTTGGTTTTGTAACGACGTGGCAAGTCGTTTTGAGAGTTAGAGTCTCGATACCTATTAACTGCTCCCTCTGTATCTATTTCTGCTATTATGTCTTGCCGGGAGGGTTCGTTTTGGGTTTCGAAGGGAATAGAGATACTTAGTCTCTTAATTGGAAGCTTAAGTTGGAAAAGTCGATCGTATATCGACTTATGTGTAACGACCTCGGATTTGAATTTTGATGGTTCTGTTAGGTCCGTTAGGTAATTTGGGACTTATGAGCGCATCCGGAATGTGATTCGGAGGTCCGTAGTAGAATTAGGCTTGAATTGGTGAAAATCAGAATTTTGGCGATTTTAGCTGGGAGTGGAAATATTAGATTTCCGAAAGTTGGTGTAGGTTCGTAGTGTCATTTTTGACTTGGGTGTCAAATTTGAGGTCAATCGGACGAGATTTGATATGTTTTGATGTCGTTGTAGAATTCAGAAATTTCAAGTTCATTAGGCTTGAATCCGTGTGAAATTGATGTTTTGATGTTATTTTGAGTGATTCGAAGGTTTGACTAAGTTCATATGGTGTTTTAGGGTGGGTTTGTATATTTTGTTCAGGTCCCGGGAGCCTTGGGTGAGTTTTGGGTGCTTAACAGATGAAAATTGGACTTAGGAAAATTTATGAGAATTATTGGTTCTGGTGTTTTCGCACATGCGGTGGGAAGTCCACAGGCAAGGCTGGGGTCGCAAGTGCCACGACCCCAAAATTAATATGTCGTGATGGCGCTTAACGATGGTACTAGGCAAGCTGACTTTCCAATAATACATCAGTAGTTAAATATAAAATTAATTTAAAACATTTCCTTATCAGGAATTTTCATAAAAACCAAAGTTGAACTCAAAATAGAATCAAAGTGCGGAAAAACTAGCCCCAACTATCGGGGTGTGACCAAGTCATGAATGTCTAGGTATCAAGAACTAATACAACCAGTGTCTAAGTATCAATACAAGGCAGAAAGAAATATATAAGGAGTGACAAGGTACTACGGACGCTGGCAGCTACCTCATAGTCTCCGGAACTCGATCACGCCTGAACTCAACGGTCTCCGTGCTCAAACACACCTGGATCTGCACATGAAGTGCATGGTGTAGTATGAGTACAACCTACTCAGCAAGTAACAGAAATAAATAAAGAATTGAGAAGCAGTGACGAGCTATACAAAACAATCCATTTAATAATTTTCAATGTCTAAGAGTAAACATGAGTAATGCCAGTAACAAGAGTCAAATCAGTTGCATATTCACCAAGTCCAAGTAAAACCACATATATCAAGTTCTCGAAAGTTCAAACAGTAGCATGAATCAGCTAAATGCAACAACAAAGAAGACAGATGCAACCTCACAGGGTATTATCGCTCAAGCTCTCAATAGTTCAATAGGTATATGCGCTCACTAGGGGTGTTCACACTCCAGAGCGGCTCCTGCAGCCCAAGCGCTATAATCTGCACGGACAACTCACGTGCCACACAGACAACTCATGTACTATAATATCATATCAAGGTCCGCATGGACAACTCACGTGCTACCATATCATGTCAGAATCCGCACGGACAACTCACGTGCTTCTGATATTATTCAATTGAAGCTTTGGATGACAAAGTACAAGTTTATGTGATTTATTAGTATTGATTATCGTATAGTGAATTATTTGTTAGAGTCAAGATGATTGGATATCGTCTTAACCTACGAAGATGAACAATCAAAGTTTATTTAGATACATATAAACTTATTTTGGCATTTTTTTATTTTTTTAGGTACGAAAATGTAATAAAGCGTACCTTACGTAGTGTATTTTCCTTTCATCTATTTCAGTTGAGTCTAACTTATGACATCTATGCTATGCTTTGAACCTCATATTTCTTATTGAATTTTTACAAAACCATACCTTTAGTCCATTTTTCGCATCTACATGTCTTATCTCAATCCATGGAAGAACCAAGTAATTCTTCTAGAAACTGATCTTATTTCTTGGAGGGCTTTTATAGTCCTCATAATTCCTTCTTTTATCAAATATTGGGGGAAAAATCCATGTCAAATGCTAATACTCTAGATTGTTATTGTTACATTCTTCAATGTCGTACAATCAACCATCTGAACTTTGTCCATTAATAGAAGACTTTCTTTTTGGATTTCAAAGGAAAACATCGACATGTTGAGCATTATACATACTGTAAGCACCTCATCACGATTCATGAGAAAGTTGCATATACCGTTTGAAACATCACCAACATATTTCTGATCTCATGGTAGTTCAATTCAGATTTCAGAGAGATATTTATTTTGTTCTTTTTCCCATGAATATAGTTAATCACAATTAATAGTGTACACAGACTACACATCATATTACTCTCAAAGACTCATATTTACATATAATTAGCATAAAATCTACCTTATATGCCACGATGAATACAACGACATATTATTACAATATTTTTTCTAGAAGAACTTATAAGAAAATCACGATGATGAACTATAATAGGAGTTTGTCCGACAAAGGAAGAGAAATAACAGTAAACGTTGATGGAACTCTAACAATCAAGTACACAAAAGTTGGAGTCTATGTTAAGAGGTATTTGCAAGACTTGAATACTTATTAAGAAAACTATTTCCATAATGAAAACATGGCCCTTGTTTTTGGTTTAATAAACACAAAACCAGGAGAGACATTGAAAATAATGAAGAATCTTTGTGTTTGTGTATTGTCATGCTGCTTTCAAGGTAATATCAGAACTCGTGTAGCATGAGATAGTAGTGTGTGATAGGAATAGGTTTCCGGAGTTTAAAGCCATCCAATAGTTCCCATTCCTATTTGTAAAAGCATCAAGTTTTGTTTGAAAAATAAAAGCAACAGTTAGAACCGTTAGTTAGAAAATAATATGAAGGGTTACATCCCTTCAAATAATTTTAGTATTTTTATTTAATTATTTTATAAATATAAATTTTAATTTATTTAAAAGGGTATTTAAGTAATTTAACTTCTTAAGTTAGGGTTTCCCACATTTATAATTTAATAAAATCATATTAACATTGTTAAAATATTATTTTTAGGGGATGATTATACATGAAAAATATTAAGTACAAGCTTCTGTAAATGATCGGTGTAGATGGTCGTATGGTCGCTTGATCAGTATTGTTTTATAGTTCATTACACCAACCGTGAAAATCACATTGAATAGCTATATATAATAGTTATTATATAATAAAAACATATAAAATAACTAAAAAGTTATGTCTTTTCTCTCACAAATAATTTTCTTAAAATAAAATATGCAACCCTTTGAAAAGTTCTTTTCTTAACTGCTAAATATTCTTTTTAAAAATAATTTACTAATAAAAGAACATAACTATTTAGACAAAACGTAATATAAATAAATTATTTAATTTTTATTTTATTATTAGTATTATTTTTAAAAATAAATTAAAAGGTTGTTTGGATTTTCTCTCCAAGAGATATCAAATTTATGATAAAAGGAAAGCAACATTTAAATCATATTTATATGTAAATTTCATTTATTCTTATGATTTCAGAAATTATTCAAGTTAATAAGTCTAATTCACATATTACAACTTTGAAACTATAATGTCCACATAATATATTTGTCAAGCGGAATAACCAATGGAATACTGTTTTTTATTCTTAATTGTAACATGCATGCAAGACACACCATATATTAAGTGATATAAGATTTATAGAATTATATTTATAAATAACTAAGGATAAGAAACAACATATAAACCATAAGTTGAATTAGAGAAAACAGAACCCATTTTTTCGTTATCAAACCACTCTAATCTTTTCAAATAATAGTCCGACGCAACTTGACAATATCTTGTGACACCTTCTTTTATAAAATAAAATAAGACTCTCAAACTCCATATAGATTTTTTCTTTTTTCTTTAAATTATAGGAATAAAATATTAGAATTATTTAGAAGGGCAAATATGTAATTTAACTTTTAAGTTTAGGGATTCATGCTTTTAATATAATATAGATAGATATATAAAACATATTTTCTTATTATGAGAAATATATAAATTTCTTCGGTACGGTTTGGATTTTTGATTTATTTTGATAAAATAAAAAAACTATCTAATTATCAGTATGATCATTAATTCATTTAAAAACTTATGATTTTATTTTTAAAAAATTAATAATTGATTCATTACGATTTGATTCGATAAATTTAATCGATTTTTAAATATTCATTAACACTACGAGTGAGGGGTACAACGAAATTCCTAAGTCATTTCTAAATCATGATCAAACAAAAGAAAAATATTATGCTCTTTGAATAGAGATGTCATTTGAGAACACCAAATATACTTCACTCGTTGATTGTCTTGTACTCACTAGAAACAAAAGTTGTTATTTGTACATTCCTGCTGATATAAGAGAATGTCATTCACGGGCTCCCAATGGACTGTCAATAGGATTTAAGCTTGTCACTACGTCGTTTCTTACAGCTAATAATAGAATTTGGTATGATAAGGATCCAAGATTCTCTTAGGAATTTAGATTAATATTATACACAATGATTTAGCTGTCTATATAATTATGACTTGTCGTTGATTCGATTAGAGTTGTTGGACCATTAGTATAACCAATGTTTGCATAATAGAAAGATGCTAAATCCAAAGGAATGTGACAAAACAATATGAAATATAAATTCCGAAACTCGTCACCCAAGTTATGTTCTTTGGTTCCTTTAGTTGAACTATGAGATTAGATGAACATCACCATTGTGATTCTTCGTTCAAGTAAACCTCGAGTAATTTTATTTTATGAGTCATACGACAAACACTATTTGTTTGAGATCTCTTTAAAATTTGAAAAGTGGATATTGAGTCATACTTTATTAAATTCTTAGCAAATTGACTTTATTATCTAGATCCAATCCACGTAATTTACTCAATAAATCATAGAAACAAATATTGGGGCATTTGCATATGTATCCATTTTTGGGGCCTCCATTTAATTTATCCCTATATTGCACAAAATTTTGAAAATTGTACCTGTTCGGATGTGAAGTAGTTCAAACACTTTAATGCAATTTCAGAAATCAAATCTGAAGTTCTCTTATCTTCAACCAGCAACTTCAAAAATTCAAATTATAAGTAGTTCAAACTCTTCAAAGCAACTTCAGATTTCGAATATGAAGTTCTTCTATCTTATAATTATAACTTCAAAACTTCGAATTTTAAGTAGTTCAAGTTTTCAATACAACTTCTGACAACTTCATATTCAAAATCAGAAGTATTAAGTAGTTCAATTTTTTAATACAACATCAGACAACTTCAGATTCAACATCTGAAGTTCTGAAACATAAACTTGTTTTTTGATTTTCAACAATCCAACACGCGATCCAAAACTCAAATCTACTCCAAATGAGCTCAAATTTGAAACGTAACCTTCAAATATCGTAAAGAACAAATCTCAATCACCAAATTGTTAAAACAACAATAAATTTAATAAATTCATTTTGCAATAAGGAAGAAGAAGAAGAAGAAATTCTAAACACAAAGAAGAAGAAAGCAGTAGAGAGGAAGAAGAGAAAAATGTATGTATCTGAAGTTATTAAAAAATTAAGCTCAGTTAAACTTTTTTTAATCTGGGTACAGATTCAATCAGTGTCACAAAACTGAGCGCCGGTTTTACACAAAAACCTCATGAATATAAAAGTAATGCAGAATATATCCAAAGCCCCTTAAATGTCTAGCATGCTTCAATTGGACACTTAAACTAAAACTTCAGTGAAGTAGCTGATATATTGTTCAAAATTTGAACATGCTTTTTTGTGTTTCTCAAGCTCCCATTACGTGGATAAGTGATCACTTAAAATATGTTACCTCCTTTGAATATATAAAGTAGATAAAAGCCTTTGCAATAACAAACGAAAACCAGGCACGTTAATGAAGTGAAATACTCAACCAACTAAAACCAAACTCTCATTGATTGGATTGGAGTATTATTGGATGTAAGCACACAACTTGGTCTATTTGTTTAGCTATGTAATTAGTTGGTTAGTATGGAATTACACGTAATTGAAATTGAAGTGTAATTGGATGTAAGCACACAATTTGACCTATTTGTGTAGCTATGTAATTAGTTGGTCAGTATGAAATTGCATGTAATTGAGGGAGAGTAATTACGCTCTTCCGTTCTGAAGGAAACCAAAAAATTGTAAATATATGGTATAATGACAGATGACTTTTAATTCTTTTTCTCTATTTTTTATTTAAACAAGCACTTCTCCACGGTGTATTTTGACTCTTACCTTCGCTTCTTTCATTCGCTTTCTTGTTTTTGGCTCAAGCAATAGATGTCGGTTCAACGGCTCGAAGTTCATCTCAATAAAATGTCAGGTCAATCAAAAGTCCATACCGGAATTTCATTACCTTATTCTTTAAACCCTAAAACGGAGACATTGATAAAAAAGTAAGAATCTTTATCTTCAATTTCTTTCCTCCTCCTCACATTTTTCTTTCCACCGTGAAGCTGCTTTGCTACTCCATTCCAGATACAAGTAGTTTGCAACTCCTTATATTTTCCATGTACATAATTGGTACCACTAAGATTATTTTGTAGGTTGATGCCAAGTTATTATGATTCATTTGAACTATTTATTCTGATAGTTATGTTTGGAACTTATTTTATGTTCTGTTGCAACTCCTTAGTTCTTTTTCTTTATTCTTTTTTCAAATATTCGATTCCAACTTGATAAAAGAATATTATGTTTTACAGTTTATGGCATTACACTAGTAAATATTGACTTTGTTTCTTGTCAAATAAGAATGGAAAATGAAGACAAATTCATAATGTTTCTTGCAAATCTGTGCTTTTACATTACTGGAAAGTATTATGTAACGACCCAGCCAGGTATTCTGTGTATTTTCAGCCCTGTTTTCCTTATTTGATGCTTTAAATATGTGTATTTGTAGTTACATGACTTGCCGGGGTGGTTGGTTTGGTTTCGAAAAGTTTCGGAGTGATTTGGAATACATAGTCCCGAGGTTGTAAGCTTAAGTTGTAAGAGTTGACTGGAATTCGACTTTTATGTGGACTACTCCGGAATAGAGTTTTGATGTTTCCAATAGCTTCGTATGGTCATTTTGGTAGGAGTATATCTGGATGTGGATTTGGAGGTCTGTAGGTTAATTTGGTGCTTTATGGCAAAGGTTGAAGGTTTGAAAGGTTGATAGGTGTGACGATAGTTGACTTTGTTGATGTCGGGTTCGAATTTTGGTCTCGGGGTCGGGATAGGTCTGTTGCGTCATTTGGGACTTGCATGCAATATTTGAGGTCATTCTAGGTGTTTAGGCATGTTCCATGTAAGTTTTGAATTTGGAAAGTTCATTAGTTTTCGTACGCTTGAATTAGGGTGCGATTCGTAGTTTCGATGATGTTTTGGTGATCTGAGGTCTCGAGCACGTTCGTGTGATGTTTTGGTATTGGTTGGTGTGATTGAACGACGTCCCAGAGCCTTGAGTATGTTGCAGATGGGTTTCAGACCATTTCCATCATGTTGGGACTGCTGATTTTGTACTTGTTTCCTTCTTTGAAGTTGTTGGCAGGGTGATTTTTCAACGCGTTCACGGAAGGGCGCTCGCATTCTCAAAGCTTAGGGAGGAAAAAGTCATCGCGATCGCGTGAGAATTTTCGTGTTCGTGTAGAAGGGGGAGACCAGCTGAGGCATCAGTACGCGATCGCGAGGGTGTGGCCGTGTTCGCGAAGTCTTGGAGTTGGAGCTCACCGCGTTTGCGGTCATGATGTAGATTCGCATAGAGCATTCCTGGTGCGGTGTTTTGTTGTTCTTCATGAACGCTAAGTTGGTCCCACGATTGCGAAGAGTGTGCCTGGGTAGACCAGAAGTACTCTATTTTTCGAGGGTTTTAGTCATTTTTACATAATTTCAGTTGAAGCTCGGATATGGGCGATTTTTGAGGCGATTTTCATGATTTGGATTGGGATTCGAGTCATCCGGAGATTTATTTCCGAGGGAAGGGCTTCTTAGAATACTTATTTGTCTTGCTTGAGGTAAGTATTACCTAAACTTAGTTGAGTCTAATGACCCGTCCAGTCGTTTTGTGTATTATAGCCTCGTTGCCCAATTTATTGCCTCTTTTATGTTCATTTGTTGTTATGTGACTTGTCGGGGTAGTTATTTTAGTTTCAGTGATGTTTTGGAGTAAAATGGGACACTTAGTCCCAAAGTTGGAAGAGTTGACCGGAGTTTAACTTTTGTGTAAACAACTCCGGAATGGAGTATTGATGGTTCCGATAGCTTCGTATGATGATTTGGACTTAGGCGAATGTCCGGATTTCGATTTGGAGGTTCGTAGGTTGGTTTGGTGCTTTTTGGAAAAAGTTGGAAAGTTGAAGGTTTGGAAGGTTGAGAGATTTGACCGAATAATGACTTTATATATATCGGGTTCGGATTTTGTTTTCCAAAGTTGGAATATGTCAATTGTGTCATTTAGGATTTGCATGCGAAATTTGAGGTCCTTCCGAGCTGTTTATGCATGTTCGGCATAAGTTTTGAATTTAGAAAGTTCATTAGTTTTCTTAGGCTTGAATTGGAGTGCAATTCATAGTTTTGATGTTATTTCGTGTGACTCAAGGACTCGTGTAAGTTCGTATTATATTTTGGGATTAGTTGACGTGATTGGATGGGTCCCAGAGGCCTTGGGTGTGTTCAGATGAGTTTCAGACCATTTCCATCATGTATGGACTGCTGATCTGATATCCAATGTGTTGTTATTCGCGATCGCAGCACAATGGTCGTGTTCGCATAGGGTTCTTGGTTGGCAGGTGGCCTTCGCAAATGCATGAAGGACAACGCGTTTGCGTAGATGAGGGCCCGACTAGGGGCATCAGATATTAAGCCTTCACGTTCGTATGGGAGATTTCGCGTTCGCGTAGGCATGAGATCATTTGGTCATCACGTTCGCTTTGAAGGTATCACGTTGGCGAAAGAGGATTGGGCAGCTGGAGATTTTGTTCTTCACGATCAGGAAAGCTTTTTCGCGATCACGAAGAGTAATGTCTAGGAAGGCTATATAGTACTCTATTTTGAGAGTTTGAGTTATTATATCATATTTTGAGTTGTGGAGCTCGGATTTGGGCGATTTTTGAGGGAATTTTCAGGATTTCGATTGGGGTAAGTGTTTTTGATAGGGATTTGTTTATAATTTATGATTCAGACCTTGATTTTGGTGTTTGATTAGTGATTTGAATTGGAGAAATTAAGGATTTTAAAACAAACATTTCTAAAAAAGAAATTAATGATTTGAATGTCGATTTGAAATTGCAATTGGATGAATGTTTTATGGTTGGACTCCTATCGGAAAGGGTGTTCGAAATTTGTGAGTTTGGTGGGGTTATGAGGTACGGGCCCATGTTTGAATTTTGATTTTGATTGAAGATCTTAGCTTTAGAATTTGGAATCAATTCTTATGACTCTTATTGTTTATATTGGCTAGATTTGGGTCGGCCAGAGGTTGATTCACGCGGGAAGGGCTTGTTAGAGGAGTGATTTGGCTTGCTTAAGGTAGGTATCTTACATAAATTTGGTTAAGGCACTAGTTTCTTGAGTTATTTGTGATAGTTACGTGTTATAGGAGCGCATATGTGTGGGGCTTGAACCCACGTGCGAGCACCGGGGTACCTTTTCATGCTCGGGGTAGTGCTTAGGCTATGATATGCCTTGAATTGATTGTTAAACTTTAAGCTGTGATGTTTGTCATATTTGTAACCTTGTTGTGAACTATTTGATCCATATTTGATGCTACATAGAGGTTAACTCCATAAATCAACTTGATAATTACTATTTCCGTGATGAAATTGCCTATATGAGCTATGATAG
The DNA here is from genome assembly GCA_005239505.1 of Nicotiana paniculata. Classification (NCBI taxonomy): domain Eukaryota; kingdom Viridiplantae; phylum Streptophyta; class Magnoliopsida; order Solanales; family Solanaceae; genus Nicotiana; species Nicotiana paniculata. Next base: position 201,005 of record ML346350.1, read on the forward strand.
AATACTTTGCACATGCCTGCACTTTAACATGCATTCTCGTATATTTGCTTATGTGTGCTAAGATTTGGACATGATGCAGATGTCCACGCCGGACGAATTGTGTTGTTATGCATGTGATCACGATGGCGCATTGTGTCGTTATGCATGTGACCATGCCATGTGGATTTTGTTGTTATACCTATGACCACGTCGGGCGGATTGTGTTGTGCATGTGACCGCGCCAGGCGGATTATGATATTGAGCCTGCGATCATGCCGAGCTGATAGCACATTGAATTGGTCGTGCTGCGTGTGGATATGGATCCATCCCCCTAATGTCACCCTATCAGGTGCCTTCTTGATGGTGTACACACGGATTTGAGAAAAAATGATCAGTGGTTTGGTATGGATATGGAAATGTTAAGGAAAATCTGGCTAGTGTTTGTTCTGGATTTTGCGTTTCATCTTTACTTGCAATTTTCGTGGTTATTTACATAATTATTTGCATATCATATTTATATGATGGATCATTAACAGAGTAGAGTACTTGAGTAATGTTTCACACACAGATGTTTCTTTCTATGCTTTATGACTTTATCACATTAGCGTTCTATACTTGTTGAATATATGAATCTTTACGGGTTATAGCAAGTATCATTTATAATTATTTCTTCTTTTACCTCACCGAGGTTAGTTATGATACCTGCTGAGTACATGGAGTTGGTTGCACTCATGCCACACCCTGCACTTAATTATGCAGATCTAGGTGTCGGACCCAGTCATCAGTAGAGAAGTTGCTTGTTAAGCTGGTCATCGAGAGACGAGGTAGAACGGCATTCTCGATTGCACTGTTGACGTCTCTTTTCTTATGTACCATTGTCTTTATTTCAGAAAGGCATAAACACACACTAAGCCCAATACGTGACACATCACAATACACGATGTAAGATCCCGAACCCGTAGGCGACACCAACACTGGGGTTGTAATAAATGCAGTCTTGAGCTTCTGAAAGCTCTGCTCACACTCCTTAGACCATCTAAAATGAGCACCCTTCTAGGTCAATATATTCAACTATGCAACAATGGATGAGAAACCCTCCACAAAACATTGATAATAACTTGCCAAACCCAAGAATCTCCGAATCTCTGTAGCTCAAAACGATCTAGGCTAACTCTGAACTCCCTCAATATTCTTTGGATCTACCTTGATCTCCTCCACGTGGCCCAAGAACGCCACTGAATGAAGCCATAACTATTAGAGGAATTAGCATATAGCTTCTCCTCCCTCAATGTCTGAAGTACGATCCTCATATGCTTCTCATGATCCTCCTGGTTGCGTGAGTACAACAATAGGTGAAATAGAGATGGATTGAGTGCCGGAACAAAGTCAATACCAAAATCAATGTCCCAGTCAGGAGCATGCCCGACAGGTTTGCTGGAAATACTTCTGGGAAGTCTCTCACTGTCACACCTCCTTTTTCCCGACAAGGGTGGGATAAGGGAGTTTTTCCACTTTAAGTGCAATTATTCGACTTTGGGATTATTTATTAATTTCAGAGTCACCACCCGGATTTTTACGGTGTTCCGGGACACCATTTATTTATTGAAATCTCAAACCGAGAAATTTTTTGACTCTGTTTAAAAATGTCTGCAAACTAGAAATTCAGGTAAGGAATTCTGTTAACCCGGGAGAAGGTGTTTGACACTCCCGAATTCCGTGGTTCTAGCACGGTCGCTTAACTATTAATATTTGGCCTAATTATCTAATTATTTACATATTTTAAAATTGTGCTTTTTAGCCATTTTTCACTTTTTATCCGCTTTTAATATTTTTTGATTAATCTGAAACAAGTCACGATGGGGTGCACTTGTTTGGACACATTGTAAACGCGCCACATGAAATGCACTCGTAATTTACAACGCGTGATTTTTATTAAAATTTGAAGTTATGGTCGGAGGCATGAGTTGCATACCCGAGTGTAGATTACATAATCACGACTATGACCGTGATGGTTTAATTGCTTATTTGAAGCAAAGCTACTATTAATTTGTTTTTCTATAAGATATTGAGGTCATTGCGGCATAGAGTTTATGGAAAAGAAATTGATCAATTTCGATTGTAATAAGAATGAGTCAGTTTATTTCTTCACTGTTTCGCTAAACTTGAATTAGTTACTTTATTAAAGAGAAGGATTAAGCTTGAAAGTTTCCTCTTCCTGAGTAACAGAAGGCAACTTGGACACATTAATACTACTCTCATGCAAGCCCAAATTTCTCACAAGAAAAGAAACACTCACTAACCCAATCACGTCAAGATTACATGCAATCAATTGGATCATTTAATCATATATCCCATGATTATCATATTAAACAAATAATTAAACCGATCACTGCATATAAAATCAACCAAAAGCACTTATCAGTAAGCAATCTTAACACTAACCTACTAAAATATCGATAACAAATTCAAAGTAATAAAGAACACAATGACTTATCCAAACATGTAACAATATTGAATAAATAAGTAATAAGATGACCTTTAATAGAAAATCTTTAGATTAAATAAAAAGAACCTCCTTTGAAGGACCTACAGAAAATTCGATCGGAATCCATGACGGAGCTGGAATGCGACCTTGACGGCGATAAATTTTGACGACATTTTTGGTGGTTGTTCAGAGACTGTTTTTCAACTGATTTCGCAGCTGATTCGCAAAAGTTTTGGAGCCGGATTTTGGGATAATTTTCAGCTCGTTTTAGGTGTTTGTTCGAGGCTGTTTGATGGTCATTTTCCTGCTGCGTTTTAGGGGTGTTTGAGGTGTTTCAAGGCTGGACTTTCGCTGGTTTTGGAAGCTTCATCTGGTGGTGTTAATAGAGGTTTGCTGGTGGTTTAGTGGAGGTTTTATGGCTGCTGCTCATTGTTTTGGGAATGGGTTATGATCTTTTATGTGTGTGAAGTGAAAAGATTGGAGAAGTAGAGGGGGAAACGGCGGCTATTGTCTAGTGGAAAAATGGAGGGTTTTTTTTGGGTTCTCTCCTAATGTGTAATGTATAATGTGTAATGTTTGTCCCTATTCAGGTCTTAGGTCCACTTTATATAGAGGGAATTAGGGTATATTTTAGAGATGAGGGGATATTGGGCTAGATATTATCGGGCTTCAATGTTGGGCCAAAGACTAAAATGAGATAAACAACCTAAAACTCACTTTTCCTTCTAAAATGATATAAAAATTATAGTATAAAATATAAAACTAATTCTAATTAATCAAAATAAAAAATATTATGTTGCAAAACTATTTTTGGTACTTTTTCAAGATTATACAAAAAATAAAAATGGGTTAAGATAATATCTTTCTAAAAACACTTAATACGAGAATTAAATAGAGAAATATGGAACTTTTTTTTTTGTTATTTTCAATTTGTGTGCTTAAAATAAAGTAAAATAGTCAAAACTAGTAAAAATAGTGATATTAGGCCTAAACTAAATATTTAAACGCTATGCTGTGTAAAACCACGGGGAGGGTCACAAGTTACATGTCTACAGTTGCCCCTCTTTGATTGGAAACGCGAAGAGTTTTCAGGTAAAGAACGACGAGACAAGTTTTTTGACCAGACCCTTATTTGGAGAGAACTAAAACTAAAAGAAAGGAGAATGTGACCGAGTCCTGGTTTTGGACAACCTACATATCCCGGGTTATAAGGGAATCAAGTCGCGTGTAGTTCAAGAAGTTTTGGAGTGATGGAGTAGGTGGATAGGATGAGGGACTCGAGTGAGGTTTTGTTCCGTCGAGGTTCCGGTCCGCGGTCCCATTATTACATCAAAATCAAAAAGAAAAGACTAACTAGGCCTATCAGCTACGAGTTACAAGATTCCTATCTATGAGTCTTCTGAACCTTGGTTTTGAGTCTTGGTTGGTTCTTCATGCGGACTCTGATCTGAATCTTGATGCTTGTTGGCTGCAGGTGCTAGTTCATTCTTCTACATCTTTTCCGGATCAAGAATGGACATGCATAGCTTGTGACATCAATCTGTCTCGAGCAGTCCACATCTTTTCCAATTTTGTATTTTGGGGTTCAACTCTTTTCTTTTCTTCTTTTCTTTTATTCTAAATTGAGACGTCTTCTTTTAGTCATCTCGAATCCATTGTCCTAAATTGTAATCTGCACAAAATAAAAAACAAACGAACGAAATTTTCTGCCCTAGTTTTCACCAAGAAAATTTCGCGAGTTATTGTAATAAAATCTATGCTACTTTATTATTGAAAGCAATGAAAAGCCGGGAATTCTGTACCCGCAGTGAATACAGACTAGGGGTGGATACCCTATGCCTAAAAGGTAAAATCAACTAGGGATTTGAGACCCTATGTTGGAAAAGATCGACCGGTTATGCTGTCGTCAAGAAAAGATCATCGGGTTATGCCGGTGTCTGGGGGGAGGATCAACTGGTTATGATGTTGTCAAGAAAAGAGATCACCGGGTTATGCTGGTGTCTGGAAAGGTCAACAGGTTATGCTGTTGCCGGGAAAAGGAGATCACTGGGTTATGCCAGTGTCTGGAAATGATTAATGGGTTATGTCGTAGTCAGGAAAAGAAGAGATCAACAGGATATGTTGTTGCCTGGGGGGATAACTAGGTTATGCTAGTGTCTGATAGGGAGTGGGAACTCTATGTTGGAATCAACTAAGGAATGGAATATCCTAGGTTGGAAAAGAGACTAGGGAGTGGAGACCCTATGTCTAAAAATAAAATCAACTAGGGATTGGAGACCCTATGTTGGAAAGAAGACTAGGGAGTGGAGACCCTATGTCTAAAAATAAAATCAGTTAGGGATTGGAGACCCTATGTTGGAAAGAAGACTAGGGAGTGGAGACCCTATGTCTAAAATAAAATCAACTAGGGATTGGAGACCCTATGTTAGAAAATGAGACTATTGAATTGTGTACCTACGCTAAAATGAATCAAGAAGGATTTTTTTTGGTATCTTAGGAGAAAGATTCATCAGACTAAGACGTTTATCCTAGGAGAAAGATTCATCTGACTAGGGCTCTTATTTTTTTTTTTTGGGTATCTTAGGAGAAAGATTCATCAGGCTAAGATTTCTATCCTAGGAGAAAGTTCATCAGACTAGGTCTTCTATCTTAGGAGAAAGATTCGTCAGACTAAGATTTGTTTCTAGGAGAAAATTCATCAGACTAGGTATTTTTTTTTGTTATCTTAGGAGAAAGATTCATCAGACTAAGACGTTTATCCTAGGAGAAAGATTCATCTGACTAGGGCTCTTATTTTTTTTTTTTGGGTATCTTAGGAGAAAGATTCATCAGGCTAAGATTTCTATCCTAGGAGAAAGTTCATCAGACTAGGTCTTCTATCTTAGGAGAAAGATTCGTCAGACTAAGATTTGTTTCTAGGAGAAAATTCATCAGACTAGGTATTTTTTTTTGTTATCTTAGGAGAAAGATTCATCAGACTAAGATGTTTATCCTAGGAGAAAGATTCATCAGACTAAGTTTTCTTTATCTTAGGAGAAAGATTCATCAGACTAAGACATTTATCCTAGGAGAAAATTCATCAGACTAGGTTTTGATCCTAGGAGAAAGTTCATCGGACTAGGTCTCTTTTTTTGTTATCTTAGGAGAAAGATTCATCAGACTAAGATTTTGATCCTAGGAGAAAATTCATCAGACTAGGTCTTCTGTCGTAGGAGAAAGATTCATCAGACTAAGATTTCGATCCTAGGAGAAATTTCATCAGACTAGGTTTTCTATCTTAGGAGAAAGATTCATCAGACTAAGATTTTGATCCTAGGAGAAAATTCATCAGACTAGGTCTCTTGTTTTTTTTTGGTATCTTAGGAGAAAGATTCATCAGACTAAGATTTCTATTCTAGGAGAAAGTTCATCAGACTAAGATTTTTATTGGGAGGAAAAACCATCAGACTATGGCTTTTTATCCTAGGAGGAAAAATGTGAAGAGTAATGGCGACATTTTATGTACATTAGCAAAATAAAGGTAAAGATTTGAGAAACTTTCCTTTTTCGGCTCTTCTCTTCTTTTTTTTTTGAACCACTTACCTTGCACTGCTTTGTTCCTGTTTCAAACAAAGAAAATTTTGTCAGTTTTAAAAAGTGGTGGTCGGTTTGTGGCCTTGAGTCCTGGGCAGCTTGGCTTTTGGTCAATCAGACTGGGTCAGTTTCAAGAGATGTTTTTGCTCTGCATCAACCCTGATTGTTTCACACCCAGTACCATTTGTATTGGTGGCTCAGTCAGACTTATCCCAACAGGAGATATTTGCTTAGGAGTCCTTTTCTGATATCTTGAATGGTTTTTTGCCTTTTGGAGTAATTTCACTGTCAGAGGGAATCACCAGTTATTTTTGCTTGCGCCAAGTAGGCTGACAAGGGTCTTTTTGGGGGGAAGACTCTGCATGAATCCTCAATACATATTGACTTGCTGGCCAAATTCACTTTTGTACAACTGAAAAGCTGATAGCAGATTTTGAAATATTTTCTTACTTGTTTTGACAAGGACTGACTCATAGTGAAGGACACAATGATTCAAATAAGCAAGTATTAACAAGCAATGCACCTATCGGAGGGACAAAAGGGTTTTTTTTCTTTTCTTTTTTGCGATAACTAGCCTTATTGATCATGACATGCATTTTGGAATTAACGGTCTGATCTATCAAACTGATCTAATCTTTCTTTTTACCATTCTTATGACCTTTGAATTCGGCCTTGTTCGTACCAATCCTTTGCATCAGCTTCACGACTCACTATCGAGTAATGGTGCCCCGAGGGGTTTTCACCAACAAGTCTCTCTCATTTATTCATCTCTACTTACCGTCGTCTCACAGTGCCCGTGAGGGTTTTCACTAGTAAGACTCTCTCATTTTTTCTTCTTTATTTTTTTTTCTTTTTTCTTTTGTGAGAAACTTGACCGTGTTATATATCGTGTGACAACCGTTGCTCATCGCATGCTTCTCTTGGCATTCTTGAAGGCATATTAGGAGATCTTTATTTGGAAGGGTTTTTGGATAGGGTTGGAAAGAAAGGTCGCCATGAAGGCTCAAAGTAGACTCAAAATGAAGGGTTTTAGGCTTACAACTCTTGGAATCGACTCTTTCAAAAGTGAAATAAAATTTTTGCCCCAGTTTTAGCTACTAGGGATTTTTTCTGGATTTTTTTTTGAATTCTTATTTGGTTGGACCGAACCGTGTAAGGCTGCCTACGTATCCTCTTTTTTTTAGGAATCAGGTCTAACGTAGTTCAAATATCTGACCTAACTATTTTTCATCTTTCTTTCTTTTTCTCATGTTTTTCTTTCTTTCTCTCTTTTTTTTTCAAAACAACTTACCCCAACTTCTCTTTTTTAGGGCATAGATCTTAGACTATTCTTTTATTCTCTTTTCGTTTTACCCGACTTTCTATGAATTGCCCCAGTTTGTACTCTTAGGACATGAATCCTTTCTTTTCATTTTTTTCATTTTTTTTGACTTTTGACTCTAAACTTGATTCCAAAAGAGGGTGGTCAGAGAAAAATGACACTAGCTCAAAAGGGGTAGAGAAGGGGTATAAAGTGTTTAGATAGAAGAAAAAGGGTCTCCCAGCCTCGAGAACGCCAAAACATATTATCTTTTGCGATCATAGCGTTGATGAACATGTCTATTTTTTTGGTGTCGTCATCGAAAGACACTTTCCGACATTAATGTCAAACTTTCGACCAAGCTTCAATTGATAAAAAATCCTCAAGCCCGATCTTCACAATGAAATGAAGGTGAATTTTACTCGAACTTAATTCCAAAGTATTTCAACTCTTTATTCATCCTCAAAAGTGTCTCTTTCTCACTTATCTCATTCAAGACTAAATTAGTTTTTTAAGATCTGGTCAGAATTTCCGCATGCATGTCATATCACTAAAACTAGCGAGAAAGGAGCTAAGCATGGAATGACACAAAATGACAAATTGTATTTCATTGAGTAAAGGATGGAAGGGCTTAACAACAAGACAAACAACCTAAAATCCGAGTTACAACCCTAGAATAACCCGGATAATAAAAATAGCAACAAAACAGACAGACAAGACTGACACAAACAGAACAAAGGGATAGAAGGGTTTGACTAAATAAAACAAATAAAATCTGGATCACAACCCTGAAATAACCCCGATAACAGAAAAAAAATCAAAACAAGCTACCAAGATTCCTTCCTAGTGATGAGGGAATGACTTTTCAATTACGAAGCTTGATATTCAGCCACAAATTTGCTCATCAGAATCAGCAGAGCCTTCTCCAACTTCAAAACCATTAACTTCAGTCAGCGAGTTCCCGAGAGAATTCTCATAATCCCTGTCACCATGCATCATCCCCACAAAGTTTGCATCATCAAGTGCAGGTAAATGATTATGCGTAATATTCTGGGTGTCACTGTCTTGGATCACAATAAGATTTTCCTGGATCATCCTTTCTATTTCTCTTTTCAAATCCCGACAACTTTCAACATCGTGCCCCTAGGCATTTGAATGGTATTCACACCTTTTAGAAGGGTCAAAGATTCTTGCAAGTGGATCCACATGATTTGAAGGAATGAGTGCAATCATGTCATAATGCTTTAATTTCTCAAACAAGCTTGCATATGACTCTCCTATTGGTGTAAAATTATCTTTCAACCTTTGTTCTTCTCTATACCCCTTGCCTGGATGTGGGTTATAGGGCACTATGAAATTCTGCGGAGGCTGGTAGAGATTTTGTGATGCTCGCCTTTTGTTGTGTCTTGGTGGCTGGACAACATACTCAGGTGGAGCAAAAGAGTATTGTGGGTTCTGATGTGGATATGATTGCTCAGGGGAATCATCAGAAAACAGAAGAGGATGGTCATACCTTCAAGATGTTCTCCTAGGACCTCTTCTCAACCCTGATGCCATCATGATTTCTTCATTTTTCTCATTCATGTCACTAAAATTACCAGATTCAATTTGGACAGCCTGAGTTGCGGCTTTGAACAATGCTCGACTTATGATTTTTCCTATCTTAAGGCCATTTTCAATCATTTCTCCCATTTTGATTGCTTCCGAGAATGATTTTCCAACTGCGGACATCATGTTTTGAAAATAATCTGGCTCTTGAGCCTGAAGGAAGACATTGATTAGCTCGTGGTCATCCATGGGTGGCTTAACTCTAGCTGCTTGATCTCTCCATTTAATGGCATATTCCCTGAAACTTTCAGTTGGTTTCTTCGTCAGGTTTGAAAGGGAATTGCGGTCTGGGGCAATGTCGATGTTGTATTGGAACTGTTTGACAAAGTCCTGAGCCATGTCATCCTAGACATACCATCGAGATGTTTCTTGATCAGTAAACCATTCAGAGGCTACCCCCGTATGGCTTTCCCCAGAATAAGCCATTAGCAATTCTTCATTTCTTCCTGCACCTCTTAGCTGATTGCAATACCTTTTCAAGTGGGCTATGGGATCTCCATGTCCATCATACTTTTCAAATTTGGGAGTCTTGAAACCAAGTGGCAAATGAACATCGGGGAACATACATAGATCCTTGAAGGTAATACTCTTCTGACCTACCAACCCTTGCATGTTTTTCAACTGTTGTTCTAAGCTTTTCAGTCTTTGGGTCATTTCATCATGTGCCATCTTTCGGGCAGGCTTCTCAATCTTTGCAGGAAGATCAAATAAGTACGAGTGGTACTCAGGAGAGTGGTATTGTTCTTTCTGGGTAGCAAATTATGACTCATGAGGTTTCTTCTGCACCACCGTCGGCTGTGGGAGAGTGAAGACAGGCATAACAACAATGGTTTTCTGATTGGTTGTCAATGGCAAACTTTGAGAGCATGCAAGTGGAGTTCCAGCTGTGGTCGTACAACTAGGATAAAGACTGAACCCAGGTGGATAGGATTGATCAGACAATGAGACCGGAATGGTAGTTGTCAAGATGGGTGTGAATTTGGGGAAACCCTGAACAGAGAAGGGAGGTCTTTGGCCATTGGCTCATGCTTGACACATTTCAGTCATTTTCTATTTCAGTACTCTAGTTTCCTCAACCACAGTAGACTCTTGTTGAACCTTCTGACCCTGAGTCTCACGAGCACTCGTAACGGCTTCGATGTCAGTTGTCATTGGCATTATCTCTTGGACCTTGTGGATTGCGTTGCAGCTTACCACAAACCGACCACCTCAAACATTCTTCAATATTCAAAACAAAAGACACGTTAGAATGGACTCAGTCGGTCCTTATTATTATCATTCTTCTTTTGAATATTTTTTTTCACTTTTGTTTTCATTTTTTTTCAAAATCATTTGATCGAACCTGATGTGGGTTGCCTACATATCATGACGCCGCATGAATCAGATCTTGCGTAGTTCGGGAAGATTGGAAATAAAGGACATAAACTAACTCTTTTTTTTTGTGATTTTGAATTTATATTTTTTATTCAAACAAAGACTTAAAAAGAAGAAAGAAAATATTTTTTGATTTAGATTTGTTTGTTTGTTTTTATTTTTGAGAATTTTTGAAAAGAAAGACTTCTAAAGAAGAAAGAAAATATATATTTCTTTTTGGAATTTCGAAAGAAAATTTTCTAGAGAAGAAAAGAAATATTTTTGGAGTTTTGGACTTTTATTTTGAATTTATGAAAGAAATACTTCTAAAGAAAAAGAAAATATTTTTGAAGCTTAAATTTTCTTTTCAATTTTCGAAAGAAGAATGAAAATATTTTTCGGATTTTTGATTTTATCCATTTTTTTATTTTATTTTTTTCGAATTTTTTTTAAAGAAAGACTTCTAAAGAAGAAAGAAAATATTTTTTTTTTGGATTTTTGATTTTATTTGTCTTTTTTTCTAATGAAAGACTCCTACAAATAAATTTTTTTATTTGGTATAAAAATGTTCTTAGTTTTTATTTTTTTCAGGATTTTCTAAAAGAAAGACTCCTAAAAAGGAATTAAAGAAAAATATTTTTGAATTTTTTTTTAAAAAAGGGGGCCAAAACCGATGAGGTTTGCCTACTTATCTCACATCCGGTGAGAATCAGACCCGCGTAGTTCTGCCAGTTTTGACGGAACCAGGAAAACATGACTTTTCAAAACATTCATTTATTTTCTTTCTTATTTATAGACAGAGTTTCGAGGCATTTTTAAATATCGAGGCTTTCAATAATCGGGTATGTTTTCTATCCTACCTCACTCTTGGTTTTTTCTGTTATTTCTTTTCCTTTAACCAGTCGACAAACAAGCCGAAACAAAATAATGTACACATAGCCAGGTAGGATGCATCAGGATGGTCTTTATTTCGGGTTCACCTGTCCTAGACGGACCCAACCCCTGTGTTGAGTCCCCTAAGTCAAATGCATATGATGCAGATAATAGTTCCTACCAGGGATCCGGCATGAGACTATGTTATTCTAAGTTTAAATCCTGGGGTTTATTGTTCTAGACCTGACTTACCCGAGCGGACAACTCGAGACGTGGGGGGCAGCGTACCGGGAATAAAGAAGCTTCACTGGCTTTGCAACTTGTGCGAACCTCATTCAAAAATTTGGATATGACTCTAACAGAAAAGAAGTCACACGAAGTGCACATTTCCCAGATGATTTATAAGACTCAGAGAGAATACGGTTTCGGCACAATTTATATACAGTTCAGATAGTATCAAAGCGGTAAAAAGCGGCATTTAGCACATTAGGTTCAACACATGTAAAAATCAGATAATAATGACTGATCACGCTCAACTATGTCTAATAAAATACTAAGCGGGCGTTGCAAATATAATCCGGGGTATTATGCCCAGAGTCGATCCCACAGGAAATTTAGGTATCAAGCAAGCTGTTAGAATACTCAACTGTCACTTGATAATATTTAAATTACTAAAGCTAAAGATTAACTACGCTAAGGTGTAAACAAAATGTAATAAAGATCTAAGGTTATGGTTTCCCCGTCGGTGAACTTACTTCTCGGATACTTCATATAGCTTGATTAGTTGTTTCTATCAATCATGAACACTCTATCTACCATAAATCTCTCTCAAGTAATTATGATAATTTACTAGACGCACTCTCTCAAGTTACGCTAGCTAGATTGCATTACAGTTCACTTTAGATTGCACCCGAGGTATCGTTATCTCTAATCCAACCTCTAAACCCTCGGTTATGACTTTCGTCTATACTCCGGGAGTGATGTTGTTCAAACAACTACCTAAATATGCACTCTCTCTCAAGTAGCTACATAATAAATAGGAACAGCTAATTGATGGCCATTCAATTAACTACAACAAGAACGTAGTTGAACAAATAGAGATTAATCAACCAATCGGAACTAGATTAATAACAAAATAAGTTTATCCCTCAACGGGTTCCACCAAAACCCAAGGTTAAAGAAGTTAGCTAAACAAGTTCATAAGAATTAAACCCAAAATAACTTGCATAATTAAACTACAAAGTAATGAAGAAAATCTGTACAAATTGATGTCTTGCCGTCCGAATCTCTTCTAATCTCTTCGAATCTTGTTGTAGTTGCGTTTTAGGAGTCTATTTATATGTTTAGGGCGAACCCTAACCGTGTAGGAGACTTTTATTTCAACCAGGAAACACTTAAACTCGTCAAAACTCGGATTTGGCCGAACTGGGAACCCTGGGCGTTTGGACCCAAAGGCTTGGCTAACGCTAGGCTAGGGCTGGCGTTTCAGCCCTAACGCCTGGCTAACGCCAGGGTAGGGCTGGCATTTCAGCCCTAAAGCCTGGCTAATGGCAGGTAGGGTCAGGCTGTAGGGCTCTGTCGCCCGGCTATCGCCCGGGTGTCTCCTTTCGCGTATTTTT
>ML346352.1:0-41711 GCA_005239505.1 Nicotiana paniculata
ATCATCCCAATCCTTCTCCTGTATCTTTCTATCTTATTCTTCTTCTGTTTTGGCTCCATAATTGTTTGGAAAATGATTAGGGTTAGGGTGTTAGGACTAATTAAAAAAGGTAACAACATTCTGGATCGTTGATCTCTGAGATCAACGGTCAGGATTTGATCTGGGGTTGGGCAGGTCAGATATGGGTTATGGGTATTTTAATTGGGCTAAGGTCCGAAATTAAAGAAGCTATATGTTAAATACCCTATTAATTAATAAAATAATTTGTAAAAATAATTAAAAATTTATAAAAAATGATTTTCATGCATAAAATAATTTTTATAAAAATAATTACTTGATATTATAAAAATATAAAAAGCTATTTTCTGACGAAATAAGGTAATAATGCATACATGGGCTATTATTGCAAAGTTATTGCAATTGTAACACAAATATATAAATATGGCTATTCATACAATAATTAAATCTTGGTATAAATATAAAATGATAAAAATTAAGTAATCATTATGAAACCATTTGTGAGGCAATTAGTAATTATTTATATAAATAAAATACTGAGATAAATTAATAAAAATCCTTAGAAAAATGCAGAAATTATGAAAAAATATTAATTGATGCTCATGCATTATTTTGAAGCAATATATGCATTTTAAAAATAATATAGGAAAAAATTGGGTATCAAGAGCTGCCCCTCTTTACCCGGTAAGGATGAAAGAGTTATCAGATAAAAATATGATGGCTAATTTTGACCGAACAGGGTGATTTGAGAGGCATAGGCTGCACTCTGATTTCTGAGCTGCCTACATATCCCTGGTTTTACAGGAATCAAGCCGTGTGTAGTTCTGGGTTCATCGGTAAAATATACCGATGAAGCTATCACAAGAACGAACACAAGGTTTTGGAATAGGTGGAATGGTTACGGTGGGCGGTCAAGTTTGAAATAGTATGAAGGAATTGGAGCAGGATTGCTCCTGTTGGGATAATGGTTACTCATTGGGTTACCTGCAAATCAGAAGATGCACTGCAGCATGTACGTACAATTTTGCGTAAAATTAAACATGGTGCAAATTCCCTTTAGACCATGAGAATTGTCTTTGGACGGTTGAGGATGACGTCCTTACCATGATGTCCCTGGCCATGAATTGTGCGGTAAGGGATTCGCAGGCCATGAGATGATGTTCTCGGGCCACGAAAATGGTGCCTCCGAACCATGACGCCTTTGAATAATGATATGCAAGTTTGAGAGATCCTCAGGCCATGGTATGGTGTCTTCTGTCTATGAGGATGGTTCCTTCAGACTATGACGCCTTCGAGCAAGTCGGCGATATTTCAGCCCAAGAGGTGCAAAGACATGATGCTAGAAGAGACAATACAGGGCTTAGTCTTGTATGAAGTTGAGGGCAGAGCTTAGCTCGAGAGAAGAGGATAAATAATGTCAGAGAGACAGTGCTTAGTCACATGCAAAGAGAAGGCAGTTATTAGCCTGATGCAGATATGGAGGCAAGGCTTAGCCTCATGCAAAATTAAGACAGAGCTTAGTCTCGTGCAGATGGAAGGCAGAGCTTAGCCTTATGCAAGATTGAGAGGCAAGGCTTAGCCTCATTCAATATTTGGGACATGGCTTAGTCCCATGCAGAGTGAAGGCAATGCTTAGACTTATGCAAATAGAGAAGGCAGTGCTTAGCCTCATGCCAGATTCGGGACATGGCTTGGTCCCATGCAAAGAGAAGGCAGTGCTTAGCCTTATGCAGATATGGAGGTAGGGATTAGCCTTATACAAGATTGAGACAGAGCTTAGTCTCATGCAAATAGAAGGCATAGCTTAGCCTTATTCAAGATGGAGGCAATGCTTAGCCTCATGCGAATAGGGAGGCAGGGCTTAGCCTCATGCAAAGTTTGGGACTGGGCTTAGTCCCATGCAGGGAGAAGGCAGTGCTTATCCTTATGCAAGGTGGAGGTGATGCTTAGCCTCATGTAGGGTTTGAGACAATGCTTAGTCTCATGCAAATAGAAGGCAGAGATTAGCCTTATGCGAATATGGAGGCAATGGTTAGCCTCATACAGAATTGAGACAGAGCTTAGTCTCATGCAATGAATAAATATTAGGTGATAGCAGAGTATTTCTTAGCTGGGAATGAGTTTGGTATCCTTGTTGTTATGAAGACTGTGATTCCAAGGTGTGCATATTCTTTGTTCCTGCATTCAAATAAAAATCGTGAGTTTTGCAGGGGGAAGATTCGTTCGTGCTTTCGTCTGCTTGCTTGATTTGCTCTGTTCCGTCTGAAGATCCTGTTCAAATTATTGGGGTAGCGTTTGCTAAAGAAGAGTTTATGTTCAAAAGCATGCATGCATAATTTTCGAAGACATAGTAAAATATATTTTTAGAAATTGGTTAGATCAACTAGTGATTGCGACACGATCAAAGACAGTGCGACTGCTTCGGCCGTAGAATTTTGAGGGTCCTCCTCAAAGTTCTGCCCCATTTAACTAAATAATGCTTCTAACTACTCTATATGCTGTGATTGGCTGAACTTGCTTTGGAATTTTGAGAGTCCTCCTCAAAATTCTGCCCCAGTTTCTGGTTATGAGGGAAATTGAAATTTTATTGAATTGTGACCGAACCCATAGGGCTGCCTACGTATCCCCTCTTAAAAGGGAATCAGGTCGAGCGTAGTTCAATTTACATCATGTGAAGAAGCATAAATGGTTTACACATAATATCGCTTGAGTGCATCTGAATTAATTGGTTTTGGCCAGACTTCTCCGTTTATTTCTACGAGTATGAGGGCTCCTCCTGTCAGTAGCCTGTGAACCATATAAGGACCTTGCCAGTTGGGAGAGAACTTCCCTTTGGCTTCATCTTGATGCGGAAGATCTTCTTCAACACCAGCTGCCTCGGTGTGAACTCGGTTTAACTCTTTTGTTGAAGGCTCTGGACATTCTGTTCTGAAAAAGTTTCACGTGACATACTGGGTTCATCCTCTTTCCGTGTATGAGGGCCAGCTGCTCATAACAACTCCTTATCCATTCTGCGTCGCTAAGCTCAGCTTCTTGTATGAATCTCAAGGAAGGAATCTCCACTTCGGCGTGAATAACAGCTTCAGTACCATAAACTAGCAAGTAAGGAGTTGCCCCGGTTGATGTGCAGACTGTGGTAAGGTATCCCAATAAAGCGAACGGTAGCTTCTCATGCCATTATTTGTGATTTTCTACCATTTTCCTCACTATCTTCTTGATGTTTTTGTTGGCGGCTTCCACAGCTCTATTCATTTGAGGTCTATAGGCTGTGGAATTCTTGTGCTTTACTTTGAAAGTCTCACACAGGGCTTTCATCATATCACTGTTGAGATTGGTGGCATTGTCGGTGATGATGGACTCTGGAACTCCAAACCGAAAAACAATCCGCTCGCGGACAAAATCCACAACGACCTTCTTAGTCACAACTTTGTAAGATGCGGCTTCAACACATTTAGTGAAGTAGTCGATAGCCACTAAAATAAACCGATGCCCATTTGAGGCGGTGGTCTCGATTGGACCAATGAAACCCATTCCCTTGGCGGCAAAGGGCCTAGGTGAGCTTGTTGCATTATGCTCGTTTGGTGGAACTTTTTTCATATCTGCATGTACTTGACATTGGTGGCACTTTCTAACATACCAAATGTATCTCCTCGAGCAATTTATAAGCTTCTTTTGTGTCGACACACCTTAACAATCCCGAATTAGGAGTTCTTCTATATAGGGTTCCTTCACTGTGGAAGAAATAACTGGATAATCTCCGAAGCGTGCGTTTCTGAGTATGGTTTGCATGCTCCAAGTATTTTCCTTTTGCCAGATACTCTTTGATGTCGTGGAACCAAGGCCTTCCATCCGTTTCCTCTTCGGCATGAGCATAATATGCCGACTGATTATGGATCCTTACTGGGATAGGATCAATGAAGTTCTTGTCTGGATGCTGTATCATTGATGACAAAGTGGCCAATGCATCGGCAAACTCATTCTGAATTCTGGGAACATGCCAAAACTCTACCTTTGTGAATCTTTTCTTCAATTCCTTCACATGGTGCAAATATGAAACTATCTTGGAATTCTTGGTAGCCCATTCTCCTTGTACCTGGTGCACAAGTAGGTCTGAATCGCCGATTACCAGCAGTTCCTAAATGCTCATGTCAACAACCATGTTGAGTCCTAATATGCAAGCTTCGTATTCTGCCATGTTGTTGGTGTAAGGGAATCTTAGTTTCGCAGATACCAAATAATTCTGACCAGTTTCTGATACCAAGATGGCTCCAGTGCCGACTCTTTTGAAGTTTTCCGCTCCGTCAAAGAACATTCTCCAACCGTCGTAGGCTTCAGCAATGTCTTCTCCTACGAATGATACCTCTTTACCGGGAAAATACTTTTTCAGGGGTTCGTATTCCCCTCCCACAGGGTTTTCAGCAAGGTGGTCTGCCAGTGCCCGTCCCTTGACTGCTTTCTGAGTTACATAGACAATGTCGAATTTACTCAACAAGATTTGCCACTTAGCCAGTTTGCCAGTGGGCATAGACTTCTAAAAGATATACTTCAAGGGATCCATTCTCGATATGAGATATGTTGTATAGGCACAGAAGTAATGCCTCAGCTTCTGAGCTATCCAGGTCAAGGCACAGCAGGTTCGTTCCAGCAGAGAATACCGTGCTTCATAAGGTGTAAACTTCTTACTCAGGTAGTAGATGGCAGGTTCTTTTCTTCCTGTCTTGTCGTGCTACCCAGGAACATAGCCGAAAGCTCCATCTAGCATGGTAAGGTAAAGTAACAGTGGTCTACCTGGCTCTGTCGGGACCAAAACTAGTGGTGTTGATAAGTAACCCTTGATTTTTTCAAAAGCCTTTTGACAATCCTCGGTCCAACTAGTTGCAGTGTCTTTTTTCAACATTTTGAAAACCGGCTCACATATTACTGTGGACTGTGCTATGAAATGACTGATGTAGTTAAGTCGTCCCAAGAAACTCATCACATATTTCTTGCTTTTTGGCGGTGGTAATTCTTGGATGGATTTGACCTTCGATGGATCAAATTTTATTCCCCGGCGGCTGACGATGAATCCCAATAGCTTTCCGGCGGGAACCCCGAATGCACACTTTGCAGGGTTTAGCTTTAAGTTGTAATTCCGCAGTCTGTCAAAGAATTTCCTCAAGTCTGCTATGTAGTCTGTGGACTTCTTGGATTTAATGATGACATCATCCACATATACCTCGATTTCTTTGTGTATCATGTCATGAAAAATAGTAGTCATGGCCCTCATGTAGGAGGCTCCAACATTCTTTAAGACGAATGACATCATCTTGTAACAATACAGACCCCATGGTGTAATGAAAGCCGTTTTCTCCGCGTCCCCCTCGTCCATCCAGATCTGATGGTAATCGGGGAAACAATCCACAAAAGACTGGAGTTCATGCTTGGTGCAATTTTCGATCAGAATGTGTATAATTGGTAGCGAGAAATCATCCTTGGGACTTGCTCTGTTTAGATCTCGATAGTCAACACAGACTCTAACTTTCCCGTCCTTCTTCGGAACGGGCACAATGTTGGCTAGTCAAGTTGGATACTCAACTACCCTGAGGAATTTGGCTTTGATCTGCTTGGTGACTTCTTCCTTGATTTTCAGGCTCATGTCTGGCTTGGATTTTTCGAGTTTCTACTTCACTGGCGGACACACTGGATTTGTAGGTAACGTGTGAGCCACTATGGATGTGCTCAACCCTGTCATATCATCGTACGGCCATGCAAAGATATCTTCATATTCCTTCAGGAACCGAGTGTACTCATCTTTCTCTGACAGTGACAAATGGATGCTTATGCGGGTTTCTTTGATGATTTCAGGATTTCCCAAGTTAACTATCTCGTTTTCGTCCAAGTTGGACTTGGGTTTGTTCTCAAAATTCTCTACTTATTTGACGATCTCTTCAGGTATTACATCCTCTTCTTCTTTTGAATCACTGTACTTTTGTTGTGTTGTCTCATTATATGTCACAGTAGTCGGTTCATCAAGATAAGAAATAGCAATGCTGTAAGGATAAATATATGAAAGAAAAAATAGTGATAATAAAACATCAAGCCAAAAAGTGTCAAACAAAATGATTTTCAATAACTCAAATAACATTTTCAGAACCTTGAAAAATATTATTTAAGACAAAAGAGAAATGCAAAAGAGGAAATATTATTGAAAAATCCAAAAGCGGAAATATTAGAAAAAAATAAACAATGCCATTCTTGCTACCCTGGGATTCGTCGGGCCCTTGATGGTCTAACAGTCCAGTTCTTGAGGAATAATCCTCTCTCCACATCTTGGATAGTAGGGCCTTCCTTCTCCTCCTCCTCGAAAATAGACAACAGTCCATGTTATCATCTTCCAAGAACAAACTCCTCAATGCTGCCAATGCTTTTTATTCCTCTGATCCCCACATGATATCGAGTTGCTGGAAGGTCTGATTCAGGTGTGGCACAGGCTTCTCAAGTTGATAGTATGGACCACGCCACAGTGGTGATTAATCTTGGTATTCTTGCCAGGTGTATTGGTATCCCAACCCAAAAGTGGTACCATGGTGCTTTGGCTGTATCGGTTTTGAGATGCCCTGAAGATTCTTACCAAGCCCCTTGCCGGCATCATATCCCCTCTATGCTAGCATGCTTGCTATCTTGCTACTCCACCACTTATCTTTCTCAATCGCGTTGACCCGCTCGATACGATGGTAGGTTTCTCCACCTAACCTTCTCCTGTTTCAATCATCGGGATAGTCTGACTAGTGTAAATGGGGTTGCTCCCATCTCCATGGATAATTACTTCCTGGTGGTTCCATTCGAACTTCACGGCCTGATGTAAGGTAGATGCTACAGCCCCAACGGCGTGTATACATAGTCATCCCAACAACAGATTGTAAGAGGCAGATATATCCAGTACATGAAACTTATTATCAAACCATGTAGGCCTCATCAGTAGGCAGAGACTAGTTTCTCCAATGGTAGTTCTCTGAGACCCGTCGAATGCTTTCACATTTATAGTTCCCTCTCGTATCTCATATAGGCCTTTGCCCAGCCTTTTCAATGTTGTTAATGGGAAAATGTTGAGGCTTGATCCTACGTCAATAAAAACTCTGGCGCTAAACTTATATTCACATTGCGCTGTGATGTGCAGTGCCTTATTGTGATTCAACCCTTCAGGCCGCAACTCGTCCTCGTGGAAGGTGATTTTATGGCTTTATAGCACCTGCCCCACCATATTGGCCATTTCTCCACCAGTGATGTTGTTGGGTACATATGCTTCACTTACCACCTTCATTAGAGCATTCCTGTGTGCCTCAAAATTTTGCAGCAGCGACATGATAGATATTTGAGCTGGAGTCTTGTTCAGATGATCAATGATAGAGTACTCCCTTGCATGTACCTTCCTCCAGAGGTCATATGGACCAGTCTCAATGACAGGTGGTTTGTTAGAGGCTTTCTTACTGGTTTCTCCTAAGTGTTCAGGTGTATAAACCCTTCCTGTTCTCGTCATCCCTTGTTCAGCGCCAGATTCTTCTGTATTTGACTTTCCCTTTCTTCTAGCCTCGGCCACATAATCCCAAGGTACAACATTGGAACTGAAGGGTGGTGTGGATGCCTCCGTTACAATGAAAGGTATGGCCACCTCCACTTCAAATGGAGTGAGTATTGATGCGGGTGATGTTACTTCTACTTCTAAAGGAATCAATGCAGCTACCTCAACTCCAACTTGTGGTTGTATTGTCTGGGTGGTTTGCGGTCAATATTAGGCCTGGGTTTTTGGTAGTTTAGACCAGTTGGAGGTGACTGATAAAAGGATGGTTGGGTGTTATAGGTGTGGTAGGCGGTAGCAGGTTGGGAATATCTGGGAGGTGATGGTTGGTATGTGGATGGAGGTGTTTGGTCTGTGAGTGGACGGGTTTGGTATACAAATGGGGTTTTGGGTCCCTGAGCAACCATAACTGTTCCCACATCTTTGTTCTTCGATATACCACCTGACTGCAATGCTTTATCCGTGGCCTGCAGTTCCTCGAAATTTGTTACCATCCCGCTTTTAATACCCTCTTCAATCCTTTCTCTGAGTTTGATGATATCAGAGAACTTATGGTTCTCAATAACCATTAACCTTTCATAATACTGTGGATCTTGTGCCCTGACAAAGAACTTGTTCATCTGTTCCTCATCCAATGCTGGTCTAACCTTGGTTGCTTCCGACCTCCATCGAGTAGCACACTCGCGGAAAGTCTTAGTTGGCTTGTTCTTTAGGTTCTGGATATAGAAAACATCCGGTGCGTTCTCCGTGTTGAACCTGAACCTATCCATGAAATCGGACGCCATGCTCACCCAATTTCCTACTTCTTAGGATTCTGTCTTATGTACCAGGATAGAGCATCTCCGATAGGACTCCTCATGAAGAGCTTCATTCGAATCCTTTCATCTTTTCTGACCCCCACGAGCTTGTCACAATAAGTCCTCGATGAACCTTGAGATTACCCATTCCGTCAAACATTTCTAACTTGGGAGGTTTGTAATCCTCCGGTAGTTCCACATCCGGTTGTATGCATAAATCCTCATAGTTCATACCTTTTATTCCTTTACCCACTTCAACACCCTGAACCCGAGTTGTCAACTTCTTGAGCTCTTCAGCCATGTTCTTGATGAGCTGGTCCTTCTCAGCGGATTCTGGCGTATAAGAGATTGGTTGAGTGGAGTGAGGTAGGGTTTCTACGTATATAGGATTGTTCTGGTGAAGGCCAGGATTTTGGGCATAATGATGATCATTGGTGGAGTTTTGGGGTTTGAGAATAATTTGTGGGGTATCTTGGGGAGTATGGTAGGTGTTTTGTGGGTATTGAGTAGGGAATTGCTGATTTTGAGGAGAGGTTGTATACTGGTGAGGTGCGGGAGGACTCTGTGGGTGTTTGTTGGGTGTGTTTTGAGGTGGTCCAGGGTTCTGGGTGTCGGGGATATTAAATGTGAGGGAGAGATTTTCCAAGTTACGGACCTGCTCAAGCTCGCCCTGTAGTGCAAGTATCTTTTGCTCAAGCCGTAAAACCAAATCATTTGGGGCCTGAGCGCCCCGACCATCGGAAGTTTCCCCGTTCTCAACATGTGCAATGTTGTCGGTTCTGATGCCATTCATATCATCCATTTTTGCTTTTTGTTTGCCTTTTGGTGGACTAGGAGGAGAATAAGGTGGAGGGCCCCTGGATCTGGTATGATAAGATGATGATGCCAGTATGCGTGAATCAATTGGGGAATGGGTATAATTAAAAAAGGAAAGAAAGAAAAGATAACAAAAGTAACCAAGTTTGTAAGGGTTCCAAAAAGAGTATTTGCAATATCTAAACACATAGTGAGAGAATGTAAATTCGCGTCCTAATTTGGGAGCCTCGTTGTGCCTGAGGTGGGCCTGGCGACAAGTTGATTTGGAGAATTTTAGTGCCAATAATTTCCTCATTTCATTAATGTAAAATCATATAAATCTAAAACGACACTAAATAAGATAAGTCACTAAATGCACTTGGCCTTATTACATTTGAAAAAACAGGTAAACCTAATCTACTTGGTCCCAGAAGGACCTTCCCTAGGCTTGATCTTCTTGGCCCTGTCGATCAGGTTCCCCAGGTCGTGCATGCCCAACAGCAGGTATACTCTCGTTAGATGTCCTCCTTCGCTTCCCTCAGCATTCTGGCAGTCTTCGACTCTTTTCCTCGTCTTCCCCTCCAGCTCCATCAGACCCTGCTCCAAATACTCCAGCCTTTCATTAGACTTGATAGCCCTTTATCTCTATTCATTGATCAATTCCATATCAGTCTTGTGTTGCTCTAGATGCTCGGCCTCGGACTCATGAACCCTTTTGTGCAGTTTATTGTATTTCACTTGGGCTTCAACAACTTCGTCTATGACCCTGTTTCCTCGACCGATTCCCGGCTCAACTACCCCTGCTATGATGTCTTCCAACCATGATAGGTAGAAGCGTACATGCCCTGCGTGGTACCTGTCTAGCTCGATGGTGTCCCTTTCCACAATAACCTTTAGATGCCACATATGCTTAGCTTCACATTTGTACGTGATGTCGTTATCCTAAAAATCTACCATGTAATGACTCATTTTAGAAACTCGTGGTATAACTTGCTTCCTGCCTTCCTGTCTCATAACCCTGATGGGAACATAAGGGTATATTCCCCTTAACCCTATCAACACCAAGTGCGGAGCGTCCCTATATCTGATGATGAACTCACTGGTAGGTAACCATTCGAACATCCATTGAACCTGATCCTTAGTCAAATTGTCAAAAAGCTGCGCCCATTCTGTAGCATTTTTCGGTTGAGCAAACCTGTCTAGGATGTAAGTCATTCTCTTAGGGTGATGGAAGGCTATATGATCATTCCACGCCCTTCGTGGAAGCTCTTAACGATATTGATCCTTTTGGAGATGCTCCAATAACCAAAGTTGTAGCAGCAAATTACAACCTTCGAAATGTTTAAACCCCTTCTGGCAGCGGTCCAAAGCCCGATAGATGTCAGCTATGATCATAGGGACAATAGTGTATGTTTGCCCTTCAATCCCCTCCATTAAAGTTCTGGATACCATAGCCAGTCTAGTGTGAATCCTGTCTCCTTTGCTGGGAAATACTATCATACCCAGGAAGCAAACAACGAACACAAAAACCCTGAGGTGAATATGACCCAAGGAAGTGATAGAGAATTCATCATGGAAGATACGATAGGATTTGCTATGACCATATCATTCACAGAGGTAGTCAAAGGGTATGTAGGACTCCTTCAGGCACTCCAAATCATCGTTCTTTTTCAAACCCATCATTTTTAAGAACCCACTAGTGGCACGATTTTTCGGCACCAATAAACCCGGACTGTCCCAAGGTAGTCCAGTGAATCCCCCTATCTCCTCCAAGAGAGGATTCACTTCTATGTTGCCAAAACGGAACACAGACCTTTCTCCGTCCCAGAACATAGTGGATGCTTCGATCAACATATTGTTTGGTTGGATACCCAGTAAAGAGGGTAAGTTTCTGAGGACCCTTTTCACATGGTCTTTGTCACTTGGCGAAAGGTCCTCCCACCAATCCAGCAACAATGGTGGTATTCTTTGGAACTTGCCGCACCTAGGGGCTTCGTGCCTCATTTCTGCAAAGTAAATAAGGTTAGACCCTTTTACCCCTACAGATTCGACAACTTATATATCAATGATTAGCATATTGGCACTTATTTCTCCAAATTAATGCACAGATCGTGGTCACGTCCGTTGGGATTATGGAAACCCGATGGAATTTTGGATAAGGTTTTTCTTAAAGGGTTATTATGTGGACAACATATTAACTCATCTAGGTTTGACCATGATGCATGTACGATTAATCAGAGTAAGGTTTCTATAGAGGTCTAGAATGGTGCCCTCAAGCGGACAACTTGAGGGGGAAAGGCACGGAACCGTCGACTGCACCGCTGATCGACTAGTTTACCGCAAATAAGCCTTTTCAAATTTAAAGGGTGATATATAGGAAGGGCGCAAACACTCATCAAGCGTTTCTATAGTATTGATTACGCACGAGTGGAGTATGACGTTGAGCATGATTTATGCAACAGTAAATAGCATTTTGTCACGTATTTGCACGTTAAAAAAAGAAGATAAATGCGGTATTTAATTCTGTAGAAAGAAAATAATAAATGCTTGAAAATAGGCAATTCAATTCACATAAAGGGGGAAGGGAAAGGGTGCACACATATTAGCAGAATGAAGCATGCTTAAAGACTAATTCATAAAAGAAAGTTGGTTATGGTAAGATCCTAATATTCCCCAGTAGAGTCGCCATGTTGTCGCACCCTCTTTTTTCCCCTCATAGAATCGGGGTTTCGATATTTTGGGACAACTCAGTTCCTTTTGGGATGGGGTATGGAATTTGAAGAGTCGCCACCTAACGGATTAAGGTGCGTTAGGGCACCTAAAGCAAATAACTCATAAATCGATTTACATTACCAGATATTGGGTAAGGGCTCGAAATTACCTTGAGGGGAAGGTGTTAGGCACCCCTCGAGGTCCACAACGGTGGCTCCCGGCCAAACTCAATTTAAGTAAATTAGTCAGAAACCAAATTGAACAAATAAAGATTATTTTTAAAATGGGAATAAGGGGGTCCTAGGTTTATTAGCCTATAGGATCATTTATGTACAATACTCGATAAACTTTCCTCAAATAGAGGTGTTACGTGTAGCATTAGCGCACATGCCATCATATCCTTTACTACCCAATTACCCTCCCCTTAATTATTATCTAAGCGTTCTAGTAGTATCGAGTATGTACCCTATGCGTGCATTACCCGTCCCCTGCCTATGGACCTGGAGCTGCTTAGGGACTCTATTTAAGGAGGTTCTAGACTCACCTATGGTGCTTAAAAGGAGAAAACTAGGCGTCAAATAAAACATGTAGGACTGTTACATAAAAGGAGCAATTAGGGGGCTCACATTTACCTCCACAAGTAAGCAAACGATTGCACGCCTCAAGCAAACAGTTTAAACTATTTAAAGCCTTATAGCAGGATATCTAGATGAGCACAAAGCAGAATATGCAACATTTTATTAAGGCGAGGCAGTGAATACCTAATCAGATTGCCTACTGATTTTATTACTTACTGGATCTGGGCAGTTTGTAAGTAGTCAAACAAACACAGTTTTAAACTTCAGAACTTTAGTCAACCTACAGGTCTGCCTAGGTGATAATTGGGCAGGATCCTATAGACATAATAGCTAGGCGTGAATCAAACCATAATAATAAACCATGGATTGATTTAACAGAACGATTTTATCTGTTTAGACCCTATAGGCATGATGTCTATGCACTGAAAATGATCACAAGCATTACTTCAGACATATAAACACAGAAATTGATTTTACATATTTATCTCTACAAACATGATATCTAAGTGTGAAATTATTTTTATACTTATTCCTTATAGGCATGATATCTAGGCGAATAAAGGCGTTAATTAATTGCCCGAACGAGTTCAACAAAAGAACCTAGAAACATGATCTCTAATGCGCACACACAGATTTTGAAAATATGGTACTTGAGGCAGAATTGATAACGTCCTAGAAGCAGGATTTCTAAGATGCAAAAATGTGAAAATTCAAGATTTCAAAGAATGAGATAAGTCCTATGGGCATGATTTCTAATGCATATAAATCACCACAATAACCTATAGGCATGGTTTCTACCCGAACCCAACAATAATATGTACATATAAAGTCCCTCCAGTTTTACTAATAACCCCAATATATGTCTTTACAATAATTATTATTACAAACCAGATATAAAAGAATTACATAATGAAAATCAATATCAATAGGGAGCCTTAGCAGGCCCAATTTCAATCTTGGAAGCCAGGACTTCAAGCAAGTCTGAGGTACACCAATAGTCCACAATATACCAAATGGCTTGTGGTGTGTCAAAGTTCCCAGCCTCAAGGACCCCGGGAAATGCTCACACCAGAACCTTTTCCAAGAATAGTTTTTGTGAACAAGTTTGGAAAAGCCAGCCCCAGTGTGTAAGAGTTCGGAGGAGTCTCACGGACTCCTAGGTAGTGCTCACACTAGAGGGGCAGGACCCTAGATATTCTAAGAGTAGGAGTTGAAAATAGTATATGAAAATAGGAATAACTATAGAAAATCAGTTCGGAAGTAAAAATAGGAGTATACAGAGTCATTGCAGCACTCTGAGTTCAAAGATTTTCAGCAATCAAACATTGGACAAAACAGAATCATGATTACTTCAAGCAAAGTTTCACATTGTCTAGATTTGACTTAGTTTATCACTAGGTGAGCAGATAGCATACTGGGATCAGAATAATGATCAGACAACTATACAGTGAAAGGTAGCAGGGGTTAGGAGCATAGAAGGCCGGAACATATAAAACAGGACAAACATGAAGGCATGCTAGTCAAGAAACAAGTGGATAAGTATCCTGGGTCAAATAAGAACATGGTAGAGTGTATGAACCATATTGACATGCTGGACAAGACAATTTCATAAGAGTTGAGGCCAGCTAGTTAGCAGAGACATAAAGAAGGCAACGGCAGGTTGACAGACAAATTACATAACATACTGAATAGGACCTAGTGACAGAGATAGACATGCTAGTTAAGAGCAAGCAATAGGAATCACATAGGTTTAATCGCATATGATAACAACTAGATTACATAACACTGAATAGGACCAAATGACAGAGATAAACATGCTGATTTAAAGCAATAAACAGTAAAGACAGAAGTTTAACTACAGAGAAGTAGTTATTCCTAATTAAAACCAACAAAACAGGAAAGACAGAAGTAGTCATGTTAATTGAAATCAATATACAGGAAAGACATGAACTTAACTACACAGAAGTAGAGCAATAGACAGGAAAACACATATGTTTAAACTTCATAGCATAATGAATGACAATATGAGGAGAGACATACCAGTTAAAATAGCAAACATGAAGGTAAAAGGATGCAGAAACCAATAGTCTAGCCTTGATTTTCAGCCGGCTAGACAGTGTAGTAGACACAAGTAACAAAAAGGTTTGAATAAGAGCAAGAGTTTTTTTTTTTGTGTGTGTGTGTGTGTTTCTTTCTAAATGTGTTTTTTCTTTTGAAAGAAAACCAGAATGAAGTTTATATAGAACTTAGCAATGTAAAAAAATAAGGCAAGAATAAAATTAGAGTTCATAAAACAAGGAAATCAATTAGTTAATTGAGGAATTAACTCAATCAATTCACACAAAAGAATCCGGAAAGGACTCCTTAAATTGGGGAGAATTCCTTAACGACTAAAATTGGGATTCAAATAAGGTAAGTGTGTCAATTACTGACCATATAAAAGTCAATTAAATTCCTAAATCAGACTAATAGTCTAATTAGGGCAAGTAGTACTAATTAAAGTCACTAATAAGGAAAATAAGTAAAATCACAAAGAAGCACTAATTTAAACAGGAAAATATAATTCGAACCCTAAATAAAATCAGTCAATATATATTGATTGACAAAGATAAACAATAACGGGAAAATATTGAAGTAAACAATGAAATAGGCAGGAAAACCTAGGGCTTAAAAGCATATACACAAAAATTAGTCGAACTAGTAAAGATAAACAGATTCAAACACTTAGAAGTTTAAAAACATTTTGAAGAGAACTTAATACGAAACCCTAGTTCTTAGAAAACACCGGAATCGAATAATAATAAGGAAAACAAAAGATTTTTTCGAAGAAAAATACTCAATACTCTTAAAATCGTCTTAGATCTACTAGGATCTGAACAGACCCACATAGAAAGAGATTAGGGTTTTCGATAATGACAAATATGAAAGAAAAATTGATTTAATATCATAGATTTGAGCCATAAACACGGAGAAAATAATTCTCACAAACAGAGATGGCCATAGATAGACTCATGAAAAGGTTTTGAACAAAATCTGGGTTGAATCTCCTCGAGATTCTTCCATAAATCGACATAATCGAACAAACAAAAGAGGTGAGAGGCCGGTAGGGGCCGGAAATTATAGAGAAACCCCCTGAACGGGTGGTTTTCTGGGTGACAGCGGTTAGGTTCTAGGGAGAGTGTTTGAGAGAGAAGGGGAGAGGGGCGGGAAATAGTGGCGTCTGGGTTTGGAAAATAATTAGGGTTAGGGTGTTAGGAGTAATTAAAAAAGGTAACAACATCCTGGACTGTTGAACTCTGAGATCAACAGCTAGGATTTGATCTGGGGTTGGGCGGGTCAGATAGGAAATTAGGTTATGTGTATTTTGATTGGACTATGTGTGGAATTTGGGCTAAGGTCCAAAATTAAAGAGGCTATATTTTAAATACCCAATTAATTAATAAAATAATTTGTAAAAATTATTATAAAGAATTAACAGAAAAACAGAGATATTTGTACCCTCAATAGAACAAAGGATGAATATAGACGGAATAGCAGAAAGGTCAAGGATTTGAACTGATTTTTGTTCGATCTTGATGAGATCTGCTTGACATGTTCAACCAAGTAGTATAGGAGAGTAACCAGTACTAGGGGGAGGCCGTATGTGGCAAAGAATAACCATGGAATCCCGTGTGAGATTAGGAGAGATTTTAGGGGGCGACGACTAGGGTTCTTAGGAGGGAGAAGGGAGGTGAGGATATGAGGGCGACAGACGGGTGATAATGAGGTTAGGGTTAGGGGTTTGGGGTAGTTTAATGGGGTGATCTGATACGGGCCGTTGATCTCATAGATCAAAGACCACGATTAAAAAGGGAGCTGGGTCAGGGTATTAGGAATGGGCCACGATTGGGTTAGGGGTTGGGTTAATTTGGTTTGGACTGAGGGGTTATCTGGGCTAATGTATTAGGTTTTGGGCCAATGTTTGGTCCGAAAAATAGGTTTAGGAATGGGCTAGTTTTTAAATACCCAATATTTAATAAAAATTATTTTTAAAAGTAATTAATAAATAACAAAAATATTATTTGTGCACTAAAATGATTAAAAATAATTACTTAACATTATAAAAATATAAAAAGTTATTATTTGCATAAATAATGCAATTATACATGAATATGAGCTATTATTGCAAAAAATGTGCAATTAGCCCTAAAATGCAAACGTAGTTATAAAAATGCACTGAAAAATATTTAAAACATCATGTTGGTGTAAATGATAAGTTTATATGATTAAATCATCATAAAAATAATTTAAAGGATAATTACTGGATATTTATATGATAAAAATACAGAAATAAATTGATTTAAAGTCTTTAAAGATTATGAAAATGCTTGTATAGGCTTATAAGCTAAATGATGATGCAAGTATACTATTTTGAAAGTGTATATATATTTAAAAATATGAAAAAAATTGAGTATCAACAATAATGATGATTACTTTGTAATCGAATTCACCAACATGGAGGAAAGAAATGAGCTACTGTACTCAGGCCCGCACACTATTAATAGAAGACCGATTGTCATGAAACCTTGGACCCTTGATTTTAACCTGCATGAGGAAGTTCTGAGTATTATACTTCATGGATTAAATTTCCTAACTTACCACTTAACTGCTGGAGCATGAAAGCACTTAGTAAAATTAGTAGTGCTCTTGGTAACCCTTTGTGCGCTGATGATTGCACAACATGTACTACTAGATTATCATTTGCAAGGTTGAAGTTGAAATGGATATTACAAGACCTTCACCGAAGAGTGTTAAGGTGCTAGACCCTATGACAGAGTTGTAGACCAAAAAGTGGCATATGAATGGAACCCGAGCATTGTAATACTTGCCTTAAAGTTGATCACAACTACAACCCTATGAATAATCAGAGACCACTAAATCAACAAGTTAGAAGAGGAGCTAACATACCTAAGCATATGTAGAGGACAAAGGAAGCTACAACAGTTGTCAATATCATACAGAATATTGAAATGCAAAAGACAGATATTGTGACGCAACCAAAAGCAAGGAAAATAATAGAGTCTTCTATGCAGGGACAAGAGAAGTTTTCTGGGCAGGGAAAACAAAATGACTAGCAGGTAGTAAGTGGTAAATCAGATGCTAAGTCTACTAAAACTCCAACAGATAACAGGATTGTTGACACAAGGAATGGTTTTATAAAATTAAGTGAACAAGAGGTCCAAAATACAGGTACCGATTCAAATGATGGGGGAATAAGAGGATCATGTATCTACGAGGATATGATAGTATGGCTAACTCTACATTTGTTTCAATATAAATATTGCTACTTGGAATGTAAGAGGGCTTAATAAGTCCTACAAACATAAGGAGTTGAAAGTTGTAACGGAGAATAAAATATAGTTGATTTCTAAACTTGAACATAGAGTAACAGAAAAAGGAAGCAAAACTATTCAGAAGGTGGCGTATGGATAGATTTGGGTGTCAAACTTTAATGTGAAAAATAAAGGGAGAATATGGATAATCTGGGATCCTAAATGTTTACCTTGAAAATGGTAATTATAATTATATTTGATTATGTTGTTCTAAAAAAATACATGATCTATTCTAATACCAGTTGTTTAAGTAATAGATTCTAGGTGAGAACTGAGAAAACGAAATAAGAGCGAAGGGTAGCAAAATTATGCAAACTGAGTAGCGGAGAGCTTGGTCTGAAGAACGGTTAGAATGGGCCTCGAGGTCGAGCTTAAGAGCTTGACAAGGGGCTGTCGAGAATGATAAAACAGTATTGAAAGCGTTGTAAATGGCCTATTTGTGATTAATAACGAGTAATAAATTTAGAACAACTAATGAACACAATAAATGAAAGGCAGTAAATCAATGGAACAATTGTAGAGAATGTTTTAGTTAGAGAGCAGAGGATGTTCTTGTACTTGTATTGAATATCATATGTCTTACAAAGTGACAAGGGTCCCCTTTATATATGAGGGGGAATCCCAACATAGTACATGTGTAATTAATACAAAGAGAGATGTCTGGTACAACCATTTAATGCCACAGTACGCGTTTGTACTATTTTGTGTACTTTGTTAGCTTTAACCACATGCCTTTTGAGGTTTTTCCGCCATTCTATGGTGGTCTTTGAACCACACTACTTCAGGGTCGAGAACCCTCAATATACCTCGTTGAAGGATGTTCCTTGGAGTTGAGCTTCAGATTCCGCCCCGATACATTCAAGGTCGAGGCCCGAAACACTGTAGAAGCATTAAAGTTGAACTTCCCCGGGTTTTACTGTATACAGATAGTCCCCGCGTTTCTTGGAATGAAAAGACAAGAAACGATTTTGAATTCACCATCCTTTTAATGCTTTCATTATCCTGTCAGTCCAACCACGTAAGCAACCGATGTGAGAGGTGCTCAGAAGCCATATTTGCACAGTTCTCAAAAAGATTCAAATTTATTACGGCGGTTGGCTTCCTTTTGGATTTCCTCAACGTGCGCGGTTGCCCCCTATAAATAATTCTTCTACTTCCCCTCTTCTTTCATTACTTATTCTAACCTTTTCCAAAAAGAACTCTCATTACTTCTTTCTTGTGTCCCTTTCTGATCAGCTCCCTCTCGTTTTCTTCGAAATCTTTCAGCAGGAATGACGAAGGCCTCCAAAACTATTCCACAAGATGATACAACCTCCTCTTCTTCACGTTCCTCTACGGGAAAGGGAATTGTTCCCCCAAATCTCGAAGAGTGCATCCTCGGACCTTGCAAAACAACCTCTGATGTAAAGGTCGATAAACCTTCCTCGAATCCAGGGCAGTGTAAACCCATATACGGATATGTTAGCCTAATAACAAACATCGAGAAAGTGAAGGCCGACTGCGACTGGGGAGATGCGGTGCAAGTGGAGATTCCCTATTGGTAGGAAGACATAACAACCCACAAAATCGGCTTCAGTGTATACACATATCCATTTACCCTAGGCCCGGTAGGACCGTTTTCGCCGTCGATAGACCCCTTCGTTCTCAATTTCTGCAAGCGATATCAAGTGACGCTCGGCTAGATTCACTCATCATTTTGGCGCACTACATGATTAGGCATTTCACAAATATGGTTGAGGGGATGCCTTTCACCCTTAACTACCTGATTAGAATGTATAGTCCCTAACTTTATCTGGGTGGTCTGATTAAACTTCAGCGTCGGGCCTCAAGGGTTTTCTTTGCTTGCACCGATGAAGGCAGGAACGAGGGGTGAATGAGCCGCTTTGTTCGAGTTAGGACCTCGGATTTGATTCCATTCGAAAGGATGCCGTTCCCCGAGGAATGGAATACGAATCATAAGTTACTTTAATTTTCTTTTGTGCCAATTCTCCCTTGAACTAATTCCTTTTGACGATGCAGCTGTTGCGTGGTATCCTGATGCGGTCAAGGATCTCTCAAGCTAGGTTCTCTAGCTCGATTCTACCTGCCCATATGCCGAACGTGTGTGGCGCGACTTGGCTAAGGGTCGATAGAAATTTAAAAATCATGGTGGGGCCTCTTCTTTTTCCATACCTGAGTTTTGTTTAAAAGAGACACCCCCTGAATATGTTCTGACTTCTCGTGATCTGTGTTTATGCAGGCCTAGGGGAGGCCTCTTTGATGAGAGAAACATCGCCTGGGGAAGCAGATATCCCAAAACCAAATGAGGGGAAGAAGAGAAAAAGGGAATCATCCACCGATCCTTTGGAGCCAAGGAAAGGGCTATCGTGCAAAAGTCTAAGGCAGACTCTGCGGCCTTAGACGAGAAAAAAGATTTCCTGGTATCGATCGAGGGAAGTGGAAGCATAACTGCTCCTGCCTTTGTCGATCCGTTGACTGCTGAGCCGAGGGCTTCTAGATTAGAGGTCTACGATGCCATATTACCTGGGACTGGAGAGGTTTTCGAGGGTAGATCGGATAATGTCCCTGACTCGACCGTTAGCCAAAATATTCTCCGGGCTGAAGGGTACTTTGTAGATGAGTTACGGGAGCCTAACTGCAATCCGAAGGCTCCGATTGACATAGCCGGGGTTAGTGATGTAGGTTACTCTCTGCCGACTTCAACATTTTCCTCGACGGAGATACAGGATGCCCCAAATATAGAATCTTTCGGTGCTGGGGTGCCCCTCGGAGGGAAGGACGTAGCTGAGGGACTCTTCACTATGGCCGAGAAGAATCCCAAACTTCATGCCTTGCTTATTTTTGAGGATTGTTTCGAGCTTTGATTACCATTTCTTTGAATCTCCTTCTTTTATGCGAAAGTGCTTTACAATAGGACCATCCCCAAGTTTCAATCTGAGTTGACCCATTATGAGGGGTAGTATAGGATATTTTCATCGGAGGCGGATGAGCTCAGGGCTCTTCTTGCCCAAAAGGAGGAAGAAATGCTGGACCTCTGAGCTCGTTTAGAAACGGTATCTGGGAAATGGAGCGATCTTGATGAGCAGGTAACATAGCCTTCGTATGTTTTTTTTGTTCTTGATCTCAGTACTTAACCCTTATCAGGCTGATCCTCACAGCTTAAGGAGAAAGATGCCCTGATGTGGGAAGGATTTAGAGACAGGGATGCTGAGATCGTTGGATTTAAGCAGTGTGTAGACGAGATAACCTCTGAGAGAGATGTCCTCCAAGGGAATTTATCCTCAATTGAGCATTGCCTCCGGGATACAAGGGCTAAAAGCAGCAAATATAAGGAGCTCTATGCTGAATCGGTCACTGCAGTATCTTCAATTAAGGCTGAAGCTGATGCGCTCATAGTCTCGTATAAAGTCGATGATGATGCTGCAAATGCACAGGCCAGGAAAGTAGATGAGGAGGCCAAGTTTAAACATGCACTGGTCCTGGAGCATGCTTGATTAAAGTCTCGAAGGCAGGCTCTCGAAGACATTCGTGTGGGGGGCCTCGATTTGCCTGCTGAGATCGAGAGGGTGAAGACCCTAGAAAAAGAATCAGAGGCACTACTTGCTTCCGAAGATGATTCGAGTAGTGGCTCGGAAGATGATGAAGATGAGGGAGAAGTCCCCGAGAGGGAAGAGTCCGTTGAAGTCCTGGGGGCCGAGGGTCAAGCTACTGAAGGCATAACCTCTGAGGGAGCCGTTGAGGGCTCACCCTAGCTGTAGATTAGGTTTTCATTTATTCTTTTTCCCTGTGCAAAAGCTCCGATTCTGAGCTTTATAAATATGCTTTGCAAACCTCTATCATATATAAAAGGTCTTTTGTTATTCCTTGTTTCTTTCTAGTTTCTTAAAATAGGCTCTGACGCTCGTCGACGATTAGTCCGATAAATAGGACTTAGAAATGAAACCCTTGGGGTCGTAAATTGGACTTGAGGCTTTTAGGCTGGTCTGTAGGCTCTTACGCATTAGGTCGGTACGACCTTTGATATACAATGTTTTGGACAAATCAAAATAAACGAGCTGAATATAGTATTTCAATTCACTGATGTATATGGACTTCATACAACAGTTGAGAGGAGAGATTATGGGCGATAACTAAAGGAGATACAAAATCTGCAATAGAGGCCTTGGATTGTAATGGGAGATTTCAACATAGTCTTGAATGAGGAAGATAGATTACATGGAACAGTTGTGCAGGAATATGAAACTAGAGACTTTAGGGAGTTTTTGATTCACACAAGAATGAATGAACTATAGACCATGGAAAGGAATTATACATGGACAAACAGTCATACTTATACTAGGATTGATATGGCCATGGTAAATGCAACATGGATGAACACAATCACAACAACAGTTGTACAAATCATGGATCCATACTTTTCAGACCATTCACCAATCAAAATTTGTTTTACTGGGCAAGAAGATAGAGAGGGAAAACCTTTTAGATTTTTCAACTATATAGAAGAACATCAGTAGTTCTTAATGTAATTGATAACTTCTAGAGCAAACAAGCTGATAGAAAATACATGAGAAGGATATGGACAAATCTAAAGTGGGTGAAACAAGAACTTAAAAAGCCTAATACTATTCACTATCAAAGGGAATATATTAAACTGAAGTAAGTGCGACAACAACTATATGAAGTGCAAGAGAAAATGAACCATGTACTTGCAGAATAATGAGCTTATTAAGGAAGAGAAATTGTTAAAAGAACGATTGGGGAAATGGAGAAGAATTGAGGAAATTATTTACAAGCAAAAGTCCAGAGTTAAAAGGATGAAAGAAGGAGACTCAAATTCAACCTATTTCTTTGAAAATATGAAGAATAAATGCTCTAAGAACACTATTAGGAATCTGATGAATGCTCAAGGTGAGATGATACATAATGATAAAGGTATTAAACAAGAGGCCTTATATTACTATAAGGCACTAGTTGGGACATCAACAACAACTCTACCTCTTCAATAAATACCTCAATTTTTCTTTCTCCCCCATTTCTCATTTTACTGATTGAAAGAGAATAAGAAATATCCATTGAGTAAAGAGAGGGTTAGAAAAAGGAGGGAAGCGTCAGTCAGCCTTAAGGCATGGAATCGACATTCTCGTTAGCTTTTTTAGTTGAGGTAAGGTATAAGATAAGGCCTGCAAGTTCGTTCCTTGAAGTATTGGCCTCTTAGTTTAAGCTCTTGGATGATATAATCCATCTAATCCAAAGCAAGGAAGTATAGACAGTCCAACATGTGTATAAGCATGAAGTGAAGATGAAGTAAGCATGCCTTTGTTTGCGCGCCTCCGAACCGTGCTGGATAGTCACCCATCACACGGCTCTCAAACCCAACCTGTGGTGGATCCCGGGAGACAAAGTGATAACGCAACATCATTTGCCCCATAAGTTGAGATTCTCTTCCCCACCAATCAAGGAGCGAGGTTGCTCGTGATAGGCAATGATTTAAGCCGCTATCGTTCGGTTCGGATAAGTCAAGTTCCTTTGGTCGCTTCGCTCAAGCGCTCTTCCCTTATCTTCCCTAATGTTCAGAGTAGTTATGGTTTGAGATGAGAAAGGAGCACCAGACGAACGCAATGAATGAATAAGAAATTGACAGCAGAGAATTGGATTTCATTGAAATTGTTCGTTTGGAAATTTCTCAAAAAGCTAATCATAGATTCTTCTCTCCATCGGTAGTTGGGCACCGGATCCCTTCGGGCCTGGAGAATGTGTGACGCTGGGTCGGGGTTTTGGTGAACCAACTGGTCACTCATCTAGTTTAAATATTGGGCCCCTTTTTCATTGCCTAGGTTACACTTTAGGAATACCTCATAAGCGCTTTTTTTCTACTCTCCCCAATCTTCACTTTACGCAACGCCGACTCCCCTTTCATCATAAGGCGTGGAATTAGACCAAGGGGAATCTATATAGGAACTACTAAATCTGTTAAGATCCGCCCATGATTCATGGAACCATTCCTTCCCATGTCGTAGCTTAGGATTCGTGCTATTGCTATTGTTTAGGGCCGTCAAGACCGGGTTCCTACTTTTTCTTTTTGAGAAAGAAGAGGTTAATCGACAAGCGAAAGATATGCCAAAAGAGCAGATGCTTTTATTTTTGACTCCCCTTCCTCAAGTGGAGAAACGGGTTCGTCCAGTTCTAATATACTATAATTATAGGATCAACCCATACAAATTCACTTCAAGTGAGGCAGGATAATCCGCCCCCCTTCTCTCAAATTCTCAATTAACACCTTGGTTATTACGTAATGTCCAATGTTGAATAGAGAGAAACAAAGAGAACTGATCAAACCAATCACAACAAATGAAATATACCAGGCTCTAATGGATATTGATGATATGAAAGCCTAGGAGTTAATGGTATAAATGCTTATTTCTTCAAAAATAAGCACGGGTTAGTGTAGGAAAAGAAGTCACATAGGTTGTGCTGAATATTCTTAGCTCATCCTATATGTACCAAACAATAAATTGTATTTCAGTGACACTCTAAGTTGCTCGAACATGAGTACGGATCTAGAAGTCGGATCCGAGGATACATATTGTCGCGCCCCTTTTTCTCGCGAAATTGAGTTTTGACACGTGACAACTCTTTTAAGGAAGGGTGTTAAAAGAGAGTCGCCACCTAAATGGTTTGAGGTGCGTTAGGGCACCTATTTTCAAATAACTCAGATTTAACCAATTTGCGTCACCAAAGATCAGGTAAGGGCTCAAATTACCTCTAGGAGAAGGTGTTAGGAACTCCTCGAGGTCCACAATTGTGAGTCTCGGACGAACTCAAATTATATGAATTAGTCTAAGAAAAAAGGGAAAGGACAAAATTAGGCAAATAAACAAATGATTGATTTAAAATAAAGATGGAGGGCCCTAAGTTTTTTAGCCTAAAGGATCACCCGGTGCAAGATAAATAATACTTTGTAACTCCCTTGAGGTGGGGTATTACTCATATTATTCAGCGGGCATAGACTATCATCTCCTTCTACCCGATTACTATCTTTAAGTTGTTTACCTAAAGCACACTAGTTGATTCTAAATTGTACCCTATGCGTGCACTACCCGTCCCACACCTATGGTCCATGAGGCATTTGGACCTCTATCTCGTGGTTCTTCTAGACTTAAGTTAGGTTTCTCAAAAAGGATAAAATTAGGCAACACACAAAAACAATTTGGACTTTCATGTATAAGCAAATAAGGACTCAAGTTAGCCTCCGCACTTAGACAACAAATGCACGCAAACTAATTAACATTGACAGTTACATGTTTTAAATAAGTTAAGGTTGCAGAATCCGATAGGCAGGATCTCTATGTGATTCTGGATTTTAATATGCATGAAATTTCTTATGTAAAAGCCATTTTCCTTAACACGGTTTCTAAAAGCCTACGCAGTTTCCTACTGATTGCGAGTGTAATAGATTAATCATATAGGCATGATGTCTAGGTGACTCGCGCAGTAATTAACAATGGTGATCACATAACTGCTTAATCGAGTCCTATAGGCATGGTTTCTAATAATGATAAGTAGCACAGTGTTGAATTCACTTGAAAGAAACGAGCAGGACAATAATTAAGACTTATTTTAGACCCTATAGGCATGATTTCTATAGTTATAATTCGGACTGATTTTTTAGATCCTGTAGGCATGGCATCTAAATTTGTATATTAGGTAGCATGTAACTCAACATAATCCTATACAGTCTAATGCATGTGCACACTGAAATATTAGACACTTAAGCTCCAATAGGCATGGTTCTAACAAGTAAAAGCAGAACACATTTGAACCAAATAGAGAACCTATAGGCAGGATTTTAATACATAATAATTGAACACATTTGAGCATAGTAGCACATTTGAGATAAGTAGAGAACCTATATGCAAGATTTCTACCCATTTCAATGCAAGTGTTAAGCTAAACTCCATTTCCCAATTTTATTAATACCCCAAATATTATTACAAGAATTATTACAGACCCAAAATGAATGGAATACATTACAAAGTAGAATAACTATAGGGAGCCTACAGC
This sequence comes from Nicotiana paniculata, assembly GCA_005239505.1. Classification (NCBI taxonomy): domain Eukaryota; kingdom Viridiplantae; phylum Streptophyta; class Magnoliopsida; order Solanales; family Solanaceae; genus Nicotiana; species Nicotiana paniculata. The sequence continues at coordinate 25,889 of ML346352.1, forward strand.
AGGCCCAAAGACATACCCAGCCAGGCCAGACCTTCATTCTCATGGCTCACAACAGCCCAGAAATTAAATCTTCATTGACATATGGCAGCCAGAATCAATTAATTCACCCACTAGGTGGGAAACAAAGTTGAGCATATAGAACCAAGACCCTAGTGTGTCAGAGTTCCCAAGGGATTCAAGAACCCAGGGCAATGCTCACACTAGGGAGGTTAATAGGAGAGATCGGAGAATAACTAGGGACCAAGTACTAGTGTGTCGGAGTTCACAAGAGTCTCAAATGAACCCTGAGCAGTGCCCACACTAGAGAGGTCAATGGACAGAACCTAAGTAGCCTTGCCTTTCAGCCGACTAAGAAATAAGAACTCAAAGAGACCAAGTAGTAAAGGATATGAATGAGGTTAAAGGACAACACTGAAGGATACAAACATGATCAAATTAAGCACATAAAAAATAGGTAGTATAACATGATTGGGTTTTAAGAACAGATTTTAGCAAAGTTTCAAAAGAATAAATTCAACACATAATGCACATGTCACTAAACAGGTTTGCAGGATTGATGTACACAGACTTATAGTAAAAAAAAGAGGTTTAGCTTATGCTAAGTGTAGAATGCTAGTGTCATAATAAGGAATCATATCAAATGGTAAAATAACCTAATAGGTTGATAACTAATTAGGGAAATTACTCGAGAAGTCACGACATGATGAAAACAAGATCAAAACAGGCTATATGTTATCGCAGCAAATTGAGAAACACACTTAGGCTAGATACTTGGTGAATACACTCATACCGAGTCAACTAATCCATAGAAAGGGGATATGGGAGCATGTTCAAGTAGAAATTTTAAACAGTAGAGGGTGGCTATCAATAACACATAGGCTAGGCATACTTTTATGAAAAAAAAAATTAATCAACTCAAAGTAGGTCTAAACATGTTTCAAACTACAAGCATAATGGCATTTTAGATTAGAAAGGCCTAGAATTGAAGTAAGAAACTTAGAATTTCATACGAGACCAACCCAAAAACATACCTAACAACAATCTTCCAAAGTGAAAACACATGCTATTGTCAGGCAAGTATAAATGAAATGACAGACATGATGCACAACCTGATGCAGAGTAGATGCTACAGCCCCAACAGCGTGTATCCAAGGTCTTCCTAATAGTAAATTGTATGAGGCGGATATGTCGAGTACTTGGAATTCCACATCGAACCAAGTCGGGCCCATTTGTAAGCAAAGGTTGTTTTCTCCGATCGTGGCCCTTTGAGACCCATCGAACACTTTTACGTTCATAGTTCCTGCTCGTATCTCATGCAAATCTTTACCCAATCTCTTCCGGTGGCAGTTCATCTTCATGGAAGGTGATCTTATGGCTTTCCAATAATTTTTCTACCATGTTATCCATCTCTATGCTGGTGATGTTGTTGGGCACATAAGCCTCATTAAATACCTTCATAAATGTGTTTCTATGTGCTTTAGAATTCTACAGTAATGATAGAATAGATATCTGAGCAGGGGTTTTGTTCAGATGGTCAACTACAGAGTACTTCTTGCTTTCACCTTTCTCCAAAGATTATCCGAGCTGGTTTCAATGATAGGTTGTTTGGAAGCAGCTTCTTTACTTGTTCCTCCTAGGTGCTCATGTGCGTAAACTCTACCAGTTCTGTTTATCCCCTATGCTGCACCAGTTTCTTCCATCTTCCCTTTTCCTTTCCTTCTCGCTTCTGCAGTGTAGTCCCAGGGTACAACATTGGAATTAAAGGATGGTGTAGGTGCTACTGTCACAGTGAATGGTGTAGTCACTTCTACTTCAAACGATAAAGTGCAGCTGAAGGTGTTGTTACTTCAACTTTGAATGGAGTCGGTACGGCTACCTCAACTTTGATCGGTGGCTTTATCTGTACCACAATAGGAGTGAGAGTGAATGCAGGTTTCTTAGGATCATCCCCTTCTCGAATGAGACCAATTGACCCTTCCGGGTCGCATTCTTCCTCAGTTTTTATCACATTTACCCCTCACCCCTGTGATCCGGGAAGGGATTGTTGCGAACATTAGGTGTAACCTCTTTTGCTTGTATAACCTTAGTATCAATTAACATTTGGATCTTGTCCTTCAGAGTGCGACATTCATCAATAGTGTGTCCCTTCATGACAGAGTGGTAGGCACATGTCTTATTTCGATTGACCCACTGAGGGGAATCTTTCATGGCAACAACGGGAATGGGAGTGAGATAACCGGCAACTTTCAGTCTCTCATACAGCTGGTCGATGGGTTCAGCAATATGGGTGTATTGTCTGGGCGGTCTGCGTGTAAGGCCCAGTAAAAGTTTACCTAGAAAATCGGTACTTCATGATATCCAGATTAGATTTATGTGTTTAATGGTGGAAAATGGTTCGGACCTTTTGGATTGAATAGTACCCTACGAACTAAGAAGAAAATTTTTGCGAAAGAGTGCATTTCTGCGGCCCAAAATGCGATCGCATAATTAATATGTGGGCCACATAATCCATCGCATATCTGCTTTGGAGTTTTGCGAGGGGAGTTCTGTGGCGCATTATGCGACCGTAGAACAGGTATGCGGGTCGCATGATGGCCGCATACTCGATCACATATTCCACCCGGCTGAGCTCATTTCTGCGACATCTTTGCGGACCGCATATCTGTTACGCGATCGCATACCTGTGTCAGGGCACCATTTTTGTCATTTTAACACCCGACCCTATATCATTAAAATACCCCTTCCTGATTAGTTAGAATCATTTTCTACTACATTTAGAAGGAGAGAGAGTCCTAAGGGGAGGAAGCTAACTAACACCCAAAATCCACCAATTTGTGCTAAGTCTTTGAAGAGTATCAAGAAAGCTTTCACATTGCAGGTAAGAATCTAAGCTTAACCCAAAAACTTTTGAATATCTTCTAAAGATGAGTAACTGCTTAGATAATTCATGGGCTTGAGGTAAATTGTCTTGCATGCATGGGTGGTGAGGGGGCTTAGGATCAATGTAGGATAATAATGGCTAAGGATGGGGAATGGGCTGGTATAACCTACCATAAAAGAGCCACCATACCTTAATGAACACATGTTGTATGATAAAATGCTCAAGTGAGTTAGAAATTATGATCGATTTCCTAATCTTGGTTCCATTTGTCATCTTACCAAATAGATTGAGATTGCTACGAGTTCTGAATAATTTTGGAGCCTAAAGAAGCACGATTGGGGTATGTATGGCTAAAACCCCCTCTTCCTAGATATCAGACCCCCATGGTGCCCCTACTATTTGGCGTAAGTTGTGAATCTTGACTGATGTAGTAGATGACATCGTAACGTGCTTGTGTAGTAAAGTCTATGTGTAGCTTGAATTCAAAGGCTCCCCATCATGCTATGATTGTTACTTAATAATTTATTGGAGTCTTGAAAAATGTGTTAAATTGCCATATAAAGTGACAACCCCTACATGCCCATGATTTCTGTTATTCTCATCCGTACTTGATGTTTGCACCACACGATTTGCTGATGGAATTGGTAATAATGTGAAATGGGTGGGAAGGAACTTGAATTGTGAGATGCGGACAATGCCAATCATGAATTAATAACTGTGGCCACTAGCATTTACTGAATTGAATATATGCATGAAATGAGAGATGAGATGATTGATAAAATTTTATTGTCTTGAGTAAGACAGCCTAGCCGATCGGGCCGAGATCGGACACCATGCCGCACACATGGTGGTACTGTGCTATGAACTGAATTGAAATTGAACCATGAAATTGTACTGTGGATACATGTCTCCAAGGGAAGCGACCTAGCCGATCGTGTCGTGATCGGACTCCATATAAAAGTACGGTGGTAGTGTGGGTGATAAGATGGTAATGCTAGCGATGGACAAGTTAAATTATATTGATTTCTCTTGATGGATTAAGTGATTTCCTATTTGATGATTGAGGTGTTGCATATGTTCTCTTGATTTAATGATTAACTTTCCTTGAATTTTATTGATTTATTTTCTTTTCTAAGAAGATGGGTTTTAAGTTATATATACTAGTACTATTCGATGGTGCTAACGCCCCTTTTGACGTGGGCACTACATCTTTGAATGGATGTAGGTGATCCCTTAGCAGAGAGTACCGGTCGCAGCTAGCAACATTTCCTCTCCTCAGTAACTTTGGTGAGCCCCTTATCTTCCAGAGGATGAAGATGTTCTTCTTTTGTTTTTATGTTACATGCTAAGGTATAGCCAGGGCCTTGTCGCTGACGTTTGTCACAATTATCTTTTGTATCTATAGAAGGCTCCGTAGACATTGTGGTGGGCCGAGTAAGGATTTTAGGGGAAGTCTGTGAATTGAGTTTACGCTTTTGATTTCTGTTTCATCAAATTGTGGTACACATGCGCTTTAAACTTTTAATGATGTACTTAATGAATCAGCTTAGTAACGCACTTGAATTTTTTCCCATTGTCTAATTGATGAAATCATGTTTCCTCTTTATCGCAAGTGAGTCGGGTAGATTGTGTCTAGCAGGCTTGCTCGGCCAGATTCACTCGGTTGAGCGCTGGTCGCGCCCCTCGAATTTGGGGCGTGACACTACGGTCGGAATTTGGTCTGGGTTTTTGATAGTTTTGTTAAGATGGTGGTGAGTAGTAATATGTTGGCTGGGTATTGTAAGTATGGTAAGCGGTGGCGGGATGTGGATATATGGGAGGTGAAGGCTGATATGTGGGTGGAGGTGTTTGGTATGTGAGAGGAGATTTCGGACTTTGGGCTACCATCACGACCCCTACTTCCTTTTTCGTGGATATGCCTCCTAAGTGCAAGGCCTTGTTGGTAGCTTGTAATGCCTCGAAATTGGTTACCATCCAACTTTTAGTTCCTTCTTCTATTTTTTCTCCTAATTTGATGATGTCGGAGAATTTATGATTTTCAATAACCATTAACTTCTCATAATATTGCGGATCCTGGGCCCGGACAAAGAATTTGTTCATTTGTTCTTCTTCCAATGCCGGCCTTACTTTCGCAGCTTCTAATCTCCACCGAGTAGCAGACTCGCGAAAAGTCTCTGTTGGCTTCTTCTGAAAATTCTGGATATAGAAGACATCAGGTGCATTCTCCGTATTAAATCTGAATCCATCCATGAAATCTAACGCCATGCTTACCCAATTAATCCACTTCTTTGGATTTTGGATGATATACCAAGATAGGGCGTCTCCGGTGAGGCTCCTCATGAGTAACTTAGTGCGGATTCTTTCATGTTTACCGACCCCTATGATCTTGTCACAATATATCCTCAGATTCACCTTTGGATCACCTGTTTCGTCGAACATTTCGAACTTGGGAGGTTTGTAGCCCTCTGGAAGTTCTACGTCCGGTTGAATACACAAATCTTCTTAGTTTAAACCTTCAATTCCTTTACCCCCTTCAGCACCTTGGACTCGACTTGTAAGCTTCTTAATTTCCTCCGCCATATTCTTGATGAGCATGTCCTTCTCGGCGGATTCTGGTGTGTATGGGGTTTGTTGTGAAGTGTGGGGTAAGGTTTATACCTATATGGGGTTGCTTTGGTGGATTCCAGGGATTTGGGTGTAGTGGTGATCATTGGTTGAGGTCTCGGGATCAGGGGTAGGCTATGGTGTGTTTTGAGGAGTGTGCTAGGTGGTAGTTTGTGCGTACTGGGTTGGATGATGTTGGTGGTAAGGAGGAGTTGGTACTGGTGGAAGATTAGGATTTTGGGGAGGTGTAGCGTATTGATGAGGTGCGGGAGGATTTTGCGGGTGCTGGTTTTGTGTGTTTTGAGGAGGTGTTGGGTTTTGGGCATTTTGTTGGTTGATGTATGGGAAATTCAAGGTGAAGGAAAGGTTTGCCAAGTTACGAACCTGCTCAAGTTCCCCTTGTAACTCTAGTATCTTTTGCTCTAACCGCAGAACCAAGTCATTTTGTGTCGGAGTACTCCGACCGTCCGAAGTCTCAACATTATCTTCATGTGTTGCGTTGTCTTTCCTGATACCACTCATATCGTTCATCTTAGCTTTCCCCTTGATTTTAGGATCACTTGGAGGAGGAGGAGGTGGAGGATCTCTAGATCTGGTATGATACGCCGATGATGCCAGTATGTACAAACCAACCTTAGGGGATGGGAATAATCAAAACAGAGAAAAGCAAAAAGGTAAGCAAGTCAGTAGGGAGTTTTGAAAGGATATTTGCAGTATTTAAACACGTATTACAGAATTATAAATTCACGTTGGGGGACCTCATTGTGGCCGAGAAGGCCTAACAACATATAGATTTGGAGAAAACTCAATGCCAATAATTGCATAATTTCATTAATATGATAAATAGACCAAATCTCTGCTAAAATGAAAATAATTATATAGAGTTACTAGTGGCATTTGCCTTATTACAATCGAATTCTAAAACGAATCTAGATAACAAGTAAATATCAATCCTAATCTACTCAGTCCCAGAGGGACCTTCTCCAAGCTTGGCCTTCTTAGCCCTATCGATCAGATTCCCCAGGTTGCGCATGTCCAACAACAGATATGCCCTCTGTAGATGTCCTCCTTCATTGCCCTCTACGTTCTCACAATCCACAACCCTTTTCCTCATCTACCCCTCAAGCTCCATCAAACCCTGCTCTAAATAGTCCAACCTCTCTATTGATTTGGTAGCGATTCCTCTCCATTCATTGATTGCTTCCATGTCCACTTTGTGTTGTTCTAAATGTATAGCCTCAAATTCGAAAATCCTTTTACGCAACCTCCTGTACTTGACTTGCGCCTCAGATCAATCCCTGGCTTGACCTCTCCTGCTATGTCATCGACCAACCATTATGGGTAGAAATACACATGGTCGACATGATACCGATCTGGCTCGATAGTATCCTTTTCTACAGTGATCTTTTGATGCCACATGTGTTGTGCCTCGCACTTAAATGGGATGGCATTACCCTGGATGTATTCTTTGTAATGAACTATCTTGGAGACTCGTGGTATGACCTGTTTCCTCCCATCTTGCCTCATGACTCTGATAGGAGCATAAAGATAGATGCCCCTTAATCCGATTAAATCTAGATGAGGAACATCTATTGACCTGATGATGAATTCACTACTAAGGAACCACTCGAACATCCAATGGACCTTGTCGTCAGTAAAATTGCTAAAGAAGTGTACCCAGCCCACAGCGTTTCCTAGTTGTGCAAACTTGTTTGGGATAAAAGTCATTCTCTTCGGATGGTGAAAAGCTATGTGGTCATTCCATGGTCGCTGCAGAAATTCTTGACGGTGTTGTCCTCTTTGAAGATGTTCTAACAACCATATTTGCAGCAACAGATTGCAACCCTCAAAATGCCTATATCCTTTCTTGTAACGGTCCAAGGCTCGGTACATCTCAGCCACTATCATCGGGAGAATAGTGTAAGTCTGTCCCTCAATTCCTTCCATTAGGGTCTTAGTGACCATAGCTAAGTGTTTGTGGATCCTTTCTCCTTGTATTGGGAATACCAGCATCCCCAGAAAACATATAATAAACATAAAAACTCGGCGGTGAGTCCAACCCATAGAAGTGATGGCAAACTCATCATGATAAAGGCGGTAAGACTTGTTGTGCCCATAACACTCGTAAAGGAAGTCGAAGAGTATGTAAGACTTCTTCAGGCAGACTAACTCATCATTCCTTCTGAAACCCATTATTTTTAGAAAAGCCTTGAGAAGTACGATTTTTCGGTCCCAAAAGACCAGGGCTATCCTAAGGAAGCCCAACAAAGCCTCATATTTCCTCTATAAGGGGAGTCATTTCTATGTCACCGAAACGGAAAACAACCCTCTTCTCATCCCAGAACATAGTAGCGGCCTCAATCAGTAAATTGTTTGGCTGAATGTCTAGCAAGATGGTAAATTCCCGAGAACTCTTTTCATATGGTATTTGTCGCTTGGCGAGAGATTTTCCCAGCAATATAGCAACAAAGGTGGGATACTTCGAACCATGTCGAACCTGGGGCGTTCGTGCCTCATTTCTACAAAACAAATAAAGTTAGCCTTTCCCCCTCCAGATTCGACTATTTACATATTAATGATTAGCATATCAGCACATTTTCTCCAAATAATGCACATATCATGGTTGTACCCGTTGGGATTATGGAAATCCCGGTGGGATTTGGACAAGGTTTGTCTTAGAGAGTTATTACGCGGATAGCGTTCTAACCTATACTAGGTTTAGACATGATGCATTACAGTTAATATCAGAATGGGGTTTCTAGAAGAGTGTAGACCCGTACCCTCAAGTGGACAACTTGAGAGGGAAAGGCACTAAACCGGCGATTGCACCGCTGATCGACTAGTTTTACCGCAAATAAGCCTTTCCAAATTTAAAAGGGTGATTTTACGAAGAGCGCAAACACTCATCAAGTGTCACTATGGTATTAATTACGCACGAGTTGAATATGATGTGGAGCATGCTTTATGTAAAGATAAAACAACATGTTGTCAAGGATTTTCCATGATGAAGACAAGAAAGGCAGTATTAAATGAAACGTAAAGACATAAAAGAAAGAAAAACAGGGAAGAAGTTAGTTCACGTAATGTGAAAGAATTGTAATAAAGCAAGTAAAGGGGTAAGGAAAAAAGAGACATGATACAAAAAATTTAAAAGGTTTGGAGCAAGTGAACATGACGAGGAAATAAGGAAAAACACACATTGTAACCAAATTAAGAAAAGAGTTGCATACGAGTTCACATAAAAGGGAAATAGGAAAGAGGGTGTGTATGTAGAAATAAAAGGGAAGATGGGAGAGGGATATTCAGGTAATAGCAAAATAATAGAGGCACACTTATCGGAGGAGACTAATTCATATAAACCAAGTTCGTAATGGTAAGAACCTAAATATATCCCCAGTAGAGTCGCCATGCTGCCGCACCCCTTTTTCTCACGAAATCGAGTTTCGACACGTGACAAATCTTTTAAGGAAGGGTGTTAAAAGAGAGTCGCCAGCTAATGGGTTTGAGGTGCAAATAACTTAGGTTTAACCAGTTTGCGTCACCAAAGATCGGGTAAGGGATCAAATTACCTCAAGGAGAAGGTGTTAGGCACTCCTCGAGATCCACAACTGTGGGTCCCGGCCGAACTCAAATTATATGAATTAGTCTAAGAAAAACGAGAAAGGACAAAATTAGGTAAATAAACAAATGATTGATTTAAAATAAAGATGGGGGCCCTAAGTTTTTTAGCCTAAAGGATCACCCGATGCAACATAAATAATACTTCGTAACTCCCTCGTGATGGGGTGTTACTCGTATTATTCAGCGGGCACAAACTATCATCTTCTGCTACCCGATTACTATCTTTAAGTTGTTTATCTAAAGCGAACTAGTTGATTCTAAATCGTACCCTATGCGTGCACTACCCGTCCCACACCTATGGTCTAGGAGGCATTTGGACCTCTATCTCGGGGTGGTTCTAGACTTCACTGAGGTTGCTCAAAAAGGATAAAACTAGGCGACACAGAAAAACAATTTGGACTTTCATGTATAAGCAAATAAGGGCTCAAGTTGGCCTCCGCACTTAGACAACAAATGCACGCGAACTAATTAACATTGACAGTTGCAGATTTTAAACAAGTTAAGGCTGCAGAATCCTATAGGAAGGATCTCTATGTGATTCTGGATTTTAATAAGCAGGCAGTTTCTTATGTAAACGCCATTTTCCTTAACACGGTTTTTAAAAGCCTACGCAGTTGCCTACTGATTGCGAGTATAAGAGATTAAGCCTATAGGCATGATGTCTAGGTGAATCGAGCAGTAACTAACAACGGTAATCACATAACTACTTAATCGAGTCATATAGGCATGGTTTCTAATAATGATAATTAGCACAGTGTTGAATGCACTTGAAAGAAATGAGCAAGACAATAATTAAGACTAATTTTAGACCCTATAGGTATGATTTCTATAGTTATAATTGGGACTGATTTTTTAGATCCTGTAGGCATGGCATCTAAATTTGTAGATTAAGTAGAATGTAAATCAACATAATCCTATACAGCCTAATGCATGTGCACATTGAAATATTAGCCACTTAACCTCCTATAGGCATGGTTTCTAATTGGTAAAAGCAAAACACATTTGAACCAAATAGAGAATCTATAGGCATGATTTCTCATACATAATAACTGAACACATTTGAGCATAGTAACACATTTGAGCTAAGTGGATAACCTATAGGCAGTATTTCTACCCATTTCAATGCAAGTGTTAAGCAAAACCCCTTTCCCCAATTCTACTAATACCCCAGATGTTATTACAAGAATTATTAAAGACCCAAAATGAATGGAATAAATTACAAAGTAGAATAACTGTAGGGGGACTACAGCAGGCCAAAAGACATACCCATCCAGGCCAGGCCTTCATTCTCATGGCTCACAACAGCCCAAAAATTACATCTTCATTGGCATAAGGTAGCCATAAATCAATTGATTCACCCAGTAGGTGGGAAACAGATTTGAGCATATAGAACGAAGACCCTAGTGTGTTAGAGTTTCCAAGGGCTTCAAAAACCCAGGGTAGTGCTCACACTAGGGAGGTTAATATGAGAGATTCAGAGAATAACTAGGGACCAAGTCCTAGTGTGTCAGAATTCACAAGGGTCTCAAATGAACCCTGAGCAGTGCTCACACTAGAGAGGTCAATGGACAGAACCTAAGTAGCCTTGTCTTTCATCCGGCTAAGAAATAAGAACTCAAAGAGACCAAGTAGTAAAGGAATAGAATGAGGTTAAAGGACAACACTGAATGATACAAACAAGATCAAATTAAGCACATAAAAAATAGGTAATAGAACATGCTTGGGTTTTAAGAACATATTTTAGCAAAGTATCAAAAGAATAAATTCAACACATGATGCACATGTCACTAAACTGGTTTGCAGGATTGTTGTACACAGACTTATAGTAAAAAAAAAGAGGTTTAGATTATGCTAAGTGTAGAATGCTAGTGTCACAAGAAGAAATCATATCAATTAGAAACAGAACCTAACAAGCTGAGAATTAATTAGGGAAATTACTGGAGAAGTCAAGACATAATGAAAACAGGATCAAAACAGGCTACATGCTATCACAGCAAATTCATAAACATACTTAGGCCAGATACTTAGTGAATACACTCATATTGAGTTAACTAATCCATAGAAAGGGGATATGAGGGAATGTTCAAGTAGCAATTTTAAACAGTAGAGGGGTGGCTATCAATAATACATAGGCTAGGCAGACTTTTAAAAAAAGAAATTAATCAACTCAAAGCAGCTCTGAACATGTCTCAAACCACAAGCGTAATGACATTTTAGATTAGAAAGGCCTAGAATTGAAGTAGGACAGTTAGAATTTCATACGAGAATAACCCAGAAGCATATCGAACAACAATCTTCAGAAGTGAAAACACATGGTATTGTTAGGTAAGTATAAATGAAATGACAAAGGTTTACTAACTCACCAATTAAGCAAAAATAAGAAAAGAAAGGAAGTCCACAACGTTATGAATATTAACTAAAGAACAAGAACTCAGAATCTCTAGCCTTGGCTTTCAGCCGGCCAGGAACCAAAGTGCAGAACAATATTATTAAAGAGCAAAAAGCACACAACTTTAATTTTTTAGTAATTTTTCTTAATGATTCGAGACTGTTTCAAAGGGGAATGGGGAGGGGTTTATATAGTGTAGACATTGAACACAAAAACATGAAAAATCATCAGCCAGACAAAGCAATCGAAATCAGTAAGGAAAAGAGAAAATTTCAAAACCCTAATTTTAGGTAAAGTACACAAATCGGCAGAAATCTAAAATATATAAAAAGGTAAAAATCAAATATTGCGTAGAATAAGATGAACATAGAGAGAAATACCATTTAAAATCAAAGAATCGAACCAGATTTGGTTCGATTTAAAGGAATCTGAAACCCTAATTTTATGGTAAGTAAGAATCACACAGATACACGGAGATTCATACCATAAAAGAACAAGAATGAACATTGACGGAAAATGTCAAGAAACTGAACCAACTTTGGTTCGATGTTGATGAGATCCTCTTGCCATGTTTAGGAAAGCGGTATATAGAAGGTTCCAGTACGGGAGGGGGGGGGGAGTCGAATATGGCAAGGAATAGCCATGTAATCCCATGTCCGATGGGATTAGGAGAGAAATTTAGGGGGAAGACGACTAGAGTTTGGGAAGAGAGAAGGGGGGGAGGTTTGAGAGCGTTCAAAGGTGGCGGGTGGTGAGGAATGGTAGGGTTAGGTGGAATTTGGTTAATTAAAAGGGTAGGAGTAATATGGGTCGTTGATCTTAGAGATCAACAACCATAATTAGTTAGGGATTCTGGGTCGGGTTAGTTTAATTGGTTGGGCTGGGGGTTATTTGGTTTGGGCTCAGGTGTTATTGGGCTGGGTAGTTTAGGTTCGAAACTAGGGTGAATTTAGGGCCAGTTTTAAATACCCAATGTTTAATAAAATTAATTAATAAATACCAAAAATATCATTTGTGCACTAAAATAATTAAAAATAATTACTTAACATTATAAAAATATAAAAAGTTATCTTCTGCATAAATAATGTAATTATATATGCATATAGGCTATTATTGCAAAATGTGCAATTAGCCTTAAAGATTACAAATATAATTATAAGAAATACACTGAAAATACTTAAAACCTCATATTGGTATAAATGATAAGTTTAGATGATTTAATCATCAAAAAAATAATTTGGAGGATAATTATTGGATATTTCTAAAATAAAATGCAGAAATAAATTAATTTAAAGCCATTAAAAATTATGAGAAGTACTTGTGTATGCTTGTAAATCAAAATGATGATGTGTATGCACTATTTTGAAAGTGTGTGTGTATATATATATATATATATATATATATATATATATATATATATATATATATATATATATATATATATATATATATATATGAGGAAAAAATTGGGTATNCAACACATATCCTAGTACATATACAAGTGCGGGGATCCAGCTAAAAATAATCTAAAAAATAAAAATATCTCAAAATCATGAGAAATTTTGTGGAATACTTACGTATAGCTTGTAAAGTGTGGATTTTATTTTTATTCTCAAGTTGTAAATAAGCAAAGGATTGATTTTTTAGATAAGGTATACTATTTTTTTCCAGATTTACCCTAGTTTTGATTCTGATTTTGGGAATCAAATTGTATCTCGTCTCAAATTTTTTCATTTGTCGTGATCAAAGTACCTAAAATTCTTTAATCAAATCCGGTACGAATTTCATACCCACACCCATACTAGTATCGTGTCGACAAGGGTGTGACACCTAAACTGCCGTGTTGGAGCAACTTAGGTGACACTTATCCCAAAGATAAAAAATCTTGCTTCTATAAAGGATTATAGGCCTATACCCCGTTGCACCATATTGTAAAAGATATTCTCTAAGATTTTAACAAAGAGATTACAGATGGTCATATAAATCTTTGTGAATAGTTGTCAATCAACATTTCTACCCGAGAGGATTATTAAGGACAATATAATACTTAGTCATGAATTAGTCAAAGGCTATGGGAGGAAAGGTATTTCACCATGATGTATGATGAAATTAGATATGCAAAAGGATTATGACTCCCTTGAAAGCGTGTTCTTAGAACAAATTTTGAGTAGTATGACATTTCTTGATATTTTTGTGAGGATTATGATGTGTGTGCAAAATGTCTTTTAAATAATACTTAATAGCAAGCCAACATAACCATTTCAAGCAAGGAGGAGTCCAAGGCCAGGGGATCACTTTTCTTTTAGCTTAGCCATAGAGTACTTGACTAGAATCTTGAAGGGCCTAAGACAAATACTAGATTTCAACTATCACTCAAGATGTTATACGATGCATATAGTGCAACTAGGCTTTGCTAATGATTTTTTCCTGTTTTGCAGGGGTGATTTAATTTCAGCGAAACTATTGTATGAGTACATCCTCGAATTTTCTCAGGATTCAGGACTTTCTCTGAATAAAGCCAAGAGCTTTATATTCTTTAGAGGAGTACCAGAAGCTGCACAATAAGCTATTCTGCATAATGTGTGATTCTTTTAAAGGTGGGCCGCCTGTAAAATACCTAGGGGGTTCCTTTTAGCACAAAGAGGTTGTCAGTGGTACAATGTCAACACCTCTAAATTTCTTTCTTATGCTGGGAGGTTACAACTTATTAAAAGCATCCTATTTTTATGCAAACCCTTTGGTTCCAAATCTTTATTCTACCTAAAAATATTTTACACTTGGTAGAAACTCTGTGTAGAAGATATATTTGGACGGGTGGTAATGAATTGAGCATAAAAGCACTGCTATTATGGGAAAAAGTGTGTAAGCCAAAATCAGTTGGAGGATTTAACATAATTGATATCTGTATGTGCAAATCAATCTTTAAGCATTTTAGGAATTTATGCAAAAATAAGGATACATTGTGGATCCATTGAGTTCATATGTATTATGTCAAAAATAAATTGTTATGAGATATTAATCCTACATAAGCTTCTTGGGTGGTAAAGAAGCTAATGAATGCAACAGAGACCTTTGAAACAACTGGATATAACTATGAAGATATAAGGAACATGCAACAATTATTAATTAAGAAGATTTATAACAAGTTAAGAGGAAAGTTTCAAAATGTTGGTCGGAAGAGAATGGTGTATAACAGCTATGGCTGTCCTAAATGGATTTTTGTGCTACAATTGGTGGCTCGTGGAAGGCTATTCACAAAGGACAGATTTTCAAATGGGGTGTCGTTCAGGATCTAATATGCCTTTTATGTGATGGTGAAGATGAATCTATAGAGTACTTATTTTTAAGTGTGCTTGCTTTGCTGAATTATGAAGTAGACTACTCAAATGGCAGGGGATTCAAAGAGCACCAATGGGATGGGGTCATGAGCTCAACTAGGAAATCACAAATGCAAAAGGAAAAATAATATAAAAGCTGAAATCTACAAGATGGTGATGGCTGAGAGTGTCTATTACTTTTGGCAGGAGAGGAACCAAAGAATCTTTCAAGGAAAACACATAAGTATTGATGTTACGAGCAAGCTAATTATCCAGGACATCCATTTTAGAGGTAATTGTTATGCCAAGTTTGCTCGACAGTTGAGACTCTTGACATTTTACCCCTAGGGATATTAATGTAAAGTTGTAAATGGGGGTGGGTGGGTGGAGGGAGAAGTAGTTGCTAGCAGTTGTAGGAAGTTAGGGTTGTTCAGCTTTCTTTTTTTTGGATTTTGTTTTATTTGTACATTTTTTTCTCTTGTAAATAAAATGCATAATTACCAACAAAATAATATCAAAGTAATATTAGAAAAATAAAAATAAAAATATTTGGATCTTCGAATAATAATGATGTCAATTAAGATGAAATGATAGATTCCTATCAAAATAAATCTTCAACATCTTTCTTCTTTGTTTTGTTCTTGGTTACTTCCTATCTTTTCAAAAAAGAATATTGAAACGAGTTAATATCTCAAAACCTATCTAAACTATACCGATTTTGTGAGTTTCATACTTAAACTATTGGGGGATTTCATTACCCCCGAACTACAATGAACCCATAATAAAATACCCACCAAAAGAATATATGGCTGAGAAAGTTCTTTCAATTTCTAAAAAGAGCTTGGGAGCTTAAAAAATTAGTCCACGCGGAATGTAAAATAGCTGATTAGTCCAGAAAAATAATAATTCTGTTATGAAACAATAAAGAACAAGAACAATATTGCAGAAAAAGAGAGAGAAAATTCTTATTGAATTTTGGGATGATTTACAATGGGGTAAGACCTCTCTATT
>ML346353.1:0-31173 GCA_005239505.1 Nicotiana paniculata
GGTAAGTGTTCTTCAACTAGAATTAAACATATTCCATGAATTAGTCCTTGTTTTTGTCATATAATTTGTGTTTTGAGTTGGGAAAATTATGGGTTTTGAAAGAAAATTCCTAAATTGAAAATCATGATTTGAGGGACCAAATGATATCGGAATTAGATAAATTTTGTATGGTTGAACTCGTATCGGAATAGGTAATTGGATTTTCTAAAATTTGACAGGTTCCGAGGTGCGGTCTCGAGGGTCAATTTTTGTAATTTTGTAAAGATTGAAACTTTATTATTCGGAATAGTTCCTCATACGTTTTATGTGTATTCGAAGTTGTTTTAGTTGATTTTGAGCCGTCTGGAAGTCTTGTGCCCGAGAATTCCATTTTAGAGTACCGGGTTATCGTCTTCGAGGTAAGTATCTTGTCTAACCTTGTGTGAGGGAAACTACCCCTTAGGATTTGAGTCTTCTATGTTGATTTTAGTCTATGTACGCGAGGTGACAAGTGCGTATTCGAACCCGACCAGTCGTTTTAAGAATTTAAGCTCTGTTCGGTGGCGTACGGTCTTGAACAGCTTCACATTGGGTACACTGACCTGCGTGCGTGGTTGGATTCAGTTACCGGATAATCCGAAATCGAATTGGGAGGCAAATTTCAATTTTTGAAGCTTAACTGATGGAAGTTGACCGGAGGTTTGACTTTTGAGTGAACAGCCTCGGAATGAGTTTTGGGTGATGTCAACAGCTTCGTATGATGATTTTGGACTTAGGCGCGCGTCTGGAATTGGTTTTGGAGGTCCGTAGAGTAATTTGAGGTAATTTGGCGAAAGATAAAATTTCGGCGATTTCGGCCGATAGGTGAAATTTTGATTTCAGGCTCGGATGGAATTCCTGGAATGGATGTAGGTCCGTTGTGTTATTTGTGACTTGTCTACAAAATTTGGGGTCATTCCGGGTTAAATTGATAGGTTTCGGCACGAGTTTTGATATTTGAAGATTCGAGAATTTATAAGTTTGATTTTTGGTTTGATTCGTCGTATTGGTGTTTTTTTATGTGATTTGAAACCTCGAGCGAGTCCGTGTTAGGTTATATGACTTGTTTGGGTGATTAGATGGGGTCCCGGGGGCCTCGGGTGTGTTTTGGATGGGCTTCAGGTCAATTTCCCTTAAATTTCAACTACTGAGTCAGTCTTCTGGTTTCCTTCTATGCGATCGCATAGATGTAAAAGCGATCGTATAGTGTTCTGAGACCCACCCCCAATTTTCCTTCAATGTGTTCGCACTTCCTCCCTCGCGTTCGTGTAGCTCTTTCATTTGGCATCAAATAAATTCCTTCAATGTGATCGCATCGCAGGCTTCGCAATCGCATATTGTAACTTTTGGCAGTGGATAATCCCTTCTCTGTGATCGCGATCTTGAACTCGCGAACGCATTGTGCGTATTTTGGCAGTAGCATCATTCCCTTCTACGCGATCGCATTATTCTCTACGCGATCGCATTTCACTTCTTTGTCCAGTAACAATTTTCTTCTATGTGATCGCATCGTTTGGTCCGCGATCACAGTGCACAAATGCCTGGACAGAGTATAAGTTTTCAAAATCGAGGGCTTCACAATTCGTATCATATTATGACTTCTAGAGCTCGGTTCTTGGCGATTCTTGAGAGTTTTTCATACAATTCGAATGTGTAAGTGTTCTTCAACTAGAATTAAACGTATTCCATGAATTAATCCTTGTTTTTATCATATAATTTTTGTTTTGAGTTGGGAAAATTGTGAGTTTTGAAATAAAATTCCTAAATTAAAAATCATGATTTGAGGGACCAAATGATTTCGGAATTAGATAAATTTTGTATGGTTGAACTCGTATCAGAATAGGTAATTGGATTTTCTAAAATTTGACGGGTTCTGAGGTGCGGTCCCGGGGATCGACTTTTGGGTCAATTTTTGTAATTTTGTAAAGATTGAAACTTTGTTATTCGGAATAGTTCCTCATACATTTTATGCGTATTTTGAAGTTATTTTAGTTGATTTTGAGCCGTCCAGAAGTCTTTTGCCCGAGAAGTCCATTTTAGAGTACCGGGTTGTCGTCTTCGAGGTAAGTATCTTGTATAACCTTGTGTGAGGGAAACTACCCCTTAGGATTTGAGTCTTCTATGTCGATTTTAGTCCATGTACGAGGTGACAAGTGCGTATTCGGACTTGCTTGTATAAATTTGCCCTTTTAGGATTCTTTGGTCCCTATACTTCTTGTGTACGAAGTTGTAATTACTATGACTGCATTCTTGAATGCTAATTTCATCATTTCCTGCTTTAATTAGAATTACTTGCTTTTAGATTCTCTCGTTGTTTATTTGATCTTAATTGGCTAACTGAATATTTTAGCTCTTCTATCATCATGCTATATTTTCCTTCATAAACTGCCTACTTAGCTAAAATTTGTATTACCTCGCCCTATAATTGTTTAGTAGTAATTGGAGTATTATATGTTGGTGTCAAGCATGCCCGTGGTCGTATATTGTGATTGATATGATCTTTCATTAAGCACTACTTAGGCTTAACTTGATTATTATACATGTTGATGATTCTCTTGGAATTTCCTAGTGCGGAGCATTGATTCAAGTTGGGATTTTTTTCGTGAAGCTAATTAATTAAGCAAGATTGGTTATAGTTGTTTCCCTTGCCGGGATGATATTGTTTCCATTGTTGACTCCCTTGCCGGGATAGTATGGTTTCTCTTATTGTTCATGTTGTTGATGATATTGTTTCCATTGTTGACTCCCTTGCTGGGACAGTATGGTTTCTATAATTGTTTATGCTGTTGATTCCCTTGTCTGAATGCTATTATTTCATTTGTTTGGTTGAGAAAGAGTGTAAAGCACAAAGGGTGATATCGTGCCATTATTTATATTCATCATCATGTGAGGAAAGAGTGTAAAGCACGAAGGTTGATTTCGTGCCATATTATTGAAATTAAAAGCACGAAGGTTGATGTCGTGCCATATTATTGAGATTAAAAGCACGAAGGGTGATGTTGTGCCATATTATTGAGAGTAAAAAGCACGAAGGGTGATGTCGTGCCATATTATTGAGAGTAAAAGCACGTAGGGTGATGTCGTGCGTGATATTGTGATTGAGTGCTAATGCACGAAGGGTGATGTCGTGCCATATTATTGGGAGTTCATGGCACGAAGGGGGTTTCCGTGAAGGTGAGGACGAGGGACATGCATTATGATGTGATATTTGTTTCCCCGTGTATACATTGTGCCTTTACTTCGAGCGGTTATTGTTGTACTTACATATTTGGTGTGACTTATTGTTGTTGTCCTGTAATTGACTTTTATCTCAATTGTTGTTGCACTGTCCATGTCTTTTACATGCTTAATTTACGTGTCGTATATGTCGATTCCTATGGGAAGGACGAGAATAAAAGCACGAAGGGTGATGCCGTGCACTTGGTCTATCGGAAATTAAGTTCGAAATACATTTATTGGGAAAGTATATTCTAAAAACGCTATCTTGTAGAAATCACATCTAAAGACTTTCCTTTTGTAAAGTATATATACGTATTCGGAGGAGGTACTTTTTAAAATTTTCGATTTTGAAACGAATATATTTAAGGTCTTTAATATAAACGTGTGGGTGAAAGGTTATATTTGAAAGTTTGATTAAATTGTTGGAGTTGTTGGCTAAGGTCAGAGGTGGAGGTTATCGCAGTGCTGAGTTATTACTAGTTCTTATTGTATTGGGGGTTTCAAATTTTGGCTGTGTTCCCGTCTATTTTTCCGTGTAATATTATGATATTCCGTCGATTTATTATTGTTTTCTTTTTTCTCCCGCAGTGCATTGTTATGTAGTTAATTATATTGTGTAATCCTTGTACAGATGTCATATTCCATCTTTTTTTATATTTATTCCTGTTTGTTTTATTAGACCAGTGGGTGTCTTGACTAGTTCTCGTCACTACTTCACCGAGGTTAGCCTTGATACTTACTGGGCACCGCTGTCGTGTGCTCATATTACACTTCTGCATTTTTTTGTGCAGATTCTAGGTTTTTCATAGTCGGTCGATCGATAGTTTGCAGTGCGGTTGCTGTGGTGGAGACTCAAGGTAAATCCGCTCCAGTATTCGGGGGTTTCGGAGTCACCGTCTTATTTTGCTTATACACTGTTGTATTTGTTCCAGAACAGTGGTATTTAGGAATTATAGTGTAAATTCTGTAAAGCTTATGACTTGTACTTACCGGGTTTTGGGAAGATGTGTAAGGTGTAGAGACTTATTTCAGAAAAGCACTTAAATGGTTCTTGTATTGTGATTGATGTTTATTAATGATAGGCTTACTTAGTCTTTAAGACTAGGTGCTGTCACGATACCCAACGGAGTGAAAATTGGGTCGTGACAAGTTGGTATCAGAACTCTAGGTTCATAGGTGCTACGAGTCATAAGTGAATTTGGTAGAGTCTTACGGATCGGTGTGGAGACGTCTGTACTTATCTTTGAGAGGTTACGAGACTATTAGGACAATTTCACTTCCTTCATTCCTATCGTGCGAGTTCATTCATCTTAAAGTTTGAAATTTTCGTTCCATTCTCTCACTGATGGTGAGGACACGAGATGCGGTTCCTGATAATATTACCCCCGGAGCAGAGGTCGTTAGGGGAAGAGGCAGAGGTCAACAAGAAGCACGTGCCACAGTCAGAGCACCTACCAGAGCATCCATTAAAGAGTCGCTAGGAGTTCCAGTGGGAGAACAGGTACCGGAGGCGCCTGTTGTTACGCCCAGACTTCAGGAGACCTAGCGTAGTTTTGTGCATAACTGGTACATCGACTCAAGCTGGATTGATTTCGGGTGCACCAGCTACTTCACAGATCAGGGGAGGAGTTCAGACTTCCGCCGCCTACATTCTAGAACAGCGAGATCATGTTGGTCAGGTTCCAGTTGTCATGGTAGCACAACATGTGGTTTCAGTTCAGCCCGTGGGTAGGGCAGCAACATCTGAGGAAGGACAGCTCAGACTTGAGAGGTACAAGGAATAATACCCTCATACTTTCAGTGGATTGGCGACGGATGATGCCAGGATTTTCTGGAGGAGTGTCACCGCATTCTCCGTACTATGGGTATTGTGGAGTCAAGCGAGGTTGCTTTTGTCACCTCTCAGTTTAGAGGAGTGTTGCCAGTGGTGGCGGGCATATGAGTTGGGTAGCATGGTCGAGTCAGCTTCACTTGCATGGATTCAGGTTTCAGAGATGTGCGGAGGGAGTTTGCACTCCAGTCCCTCCGAGATGCATGATGCGCGGAGTTTCAGCATTTGCGTCAGGGCACTATGTCAGTATTAGAGTACGCCGTAAGATTCAGTGAGTTGGCCAGTTATATACCTCACTAGGTTGCTTTGGTTAGGAGGCAAGTCCGTAATTAAGGACTCAGGTATGATATTCGGTTCAGCAGGACTCGAGAGTTAAAGTCAGATGCCTCGTTTCAGCAGTAGTAGGGATCGCTCGCCGGTTAGAGTGCATGTGGGACCACGAGAGAGAGGTCAGACGAGATCAGGAGAGAGTTCAGGGAGGCAAGGAGGCCTCGTAGTCGAAGAAATCCACTCTTCCTTAATATGGAAGCAGGGTACCCCACAGTAGAGGTTTTGTGGGTCATCCAGTTCAGTTTGCACTACCAACCACGTCGGCAGAGAGGTTATTTTGAGCGTGGAGATGTTAGCCACAGGGTGAGAGATTGTTCCAGGATTCAGGCAGTTGTGTTATAGCAGAGTATTCAGGTGAGTAGAGGGCGCCCAAGAGGGTGAGGCCCGACCCAATGATGTGTTCCATATAGTAAACTAGAGGCCCTTGTGCCAAATATTATCTCCCGGGAATGTTTTGATTTGTTAAAGAGGGGCACCGTTTGTATTTTCATTATAGTTCTATTGGTCGGGACGAGTTTCCCTTATTTGTTGCTTTAATGATAAGTGAGTTTCATGCTTTGCACTCTATTTGTTTTCATGCTCGCTCCTGTTGGGAGATTCTATAAGTGGTAACCCGTGTCTATCGTTGTTTTATTCATCATTGAGAGTGGTGAGACTGGAAGTGAGTCCTTGTTGTTCATCATGGCAGGCTTAATGTGATTTTCCTAAGTATTTTGTTTACCAGCTGTGATTTGATACTTCATCGAGATGTGAGTTCAGTGAGCGTTATGATTTTATCAGCCGAGATGAGTTAGTGGGAAATTTCAATTGGTATGATATATTTTCGGTATGCGATTTAGAGCTGAGGGCGAGGTCCTCGTGATAATTGTGATTCCATATGTTTGGACTGGGCTGAGTGCCACGATGGAAATTTTATCAAGATAGGATCCTTTTGATTTGTTCATATGCTTTGCTTCTTCTTTGTTATATTGCTTTTGTAAGTCAGTATTGATAGAGAGTTGTGCCTATGGGCTTGTTTGATAGTTCCTTTATATGTTTCTATTTTCATATTCAGTTATTTCGTTATGTGTTTCTTTAGTTTAGCTTGCGGGATATGTGCCCGGTGGTGTTAGTTGTGGCTCGGTGATTCGAGTGTCTAATAATGAGGTTTTTGTGTTTATTGCATCATTATCAGTATTATGGGGCTTGGAAACAGAGTTCTTTCATATGTGAGGCTAATTGTCAATGCTGAGTTGATTTCGGGCAGTTATTGTGATCAAAAGTGTTATTTTGAGCCCATGTGTGATGTGCTATATTGGGTGTTCGTACCTTATGGGTATAGCCATGAGTTAATGCATCTGGTTGAGGCTAATGTTGGATATGGAAATGAGTAGAAGGTGAGAAATTGAGGTATGAGGCTTATCGGTTGTAATGGGAACGCTATGTTGCAGTTGTGATTGTGCCATCAGGCTTATGTAGGTTGGGTGACGTGGGATCACCCGCGGGTGTGTGTTGGAAGTGTGCAATCAGTAATTGGATGAGTTCAAGGTGAATCTTGGCACGTTCGAGGACGAACATTTGTTTTAAGAGGGGGAGAATGTAACGACCCGACCGGTCATTTTAAGAATTTAAACTTCGTTCGGTGACGTACGGTCTTGAACAGCTTCACATTGGGTACACTGACATGCGTGCGTGGTTGGATTCAGTTACCGGATAATCCGGAGTCGAATTGGGAGGCAAATTTCAATTTTTGAAGGTTAACTAATGGAAGTTGACCGGAGGTTTGACTTTTGAGTGAACGGCCTCGGAATGAGTTTTGGGTGATGTCAACAGCTTCGTATGATGATTTAGGACTTAGGCGCGCGTCTGGAATTGGTTTGGAAGTCCGTAGAGTAATTTGAGGCAATTTGGCGAAAGTTAGAATTTCGACGATTTCGGTCGATAGGTGAAATTTTGATATCAGGCTCGGAATGAAATTCCTGGAATGATTGTAGGTCCGTTGTGTTATTGTGACTTGTCTGCAAAATTTGGGGTCATTCCGGGTTGAATTGATAGGTTTCGGCACGAGTTTTGATATTTCAAGATTTGAGAATTCATAAGTTTGATTTTTGGTTTGATTCGTCGTTTTGTTGTTGTTTTATGTGATTTGAAACCTCGAGCGAGTCCGTGTTAGGTTATATGACTTTTTTGTGTGATTAGACGGGGTCTCGGGGGCCTCGGGTGTGTTTCGGATGGGCTTCGTGTCAATTTACCTTAAATTTCAATTGATGAGTCAGTCTTCTGGTTTCCTTCTATGCGTTCGCATAGATGTAAACGCGAGCGCACAGTGTTCTGAGACCCACCCCCACTTTCCTTCAACCCGTTTGCACTTCCTCCCTCGCGTTTGCATAGCTCTTTCATTTGGCATCAAATAAATTCCTTCAATGCGATCGCATCGCAGGCTTCGCAATCGCATATTGTAACTTTTGGCAGTGGATAATCCCTTATTTGTGATCGCGATCTTGAAATCACGAACGCACTGTGCGTATTTTGGCAGTAGCATCATTCCCTTCTATGCGAACGCATTATTCTCTATGCGATTGCATTTCACTTCTTTGGCCAGTAACAATTTTCTTCTATGCGATCGCATCGTTTGGTCCGCGATCGCAGTGCACAAATGCCTAGACAGAACATAAGTTTTCAAAATCAAGGGTTTCACAATTTTTATCATATTTTGAATTCTAGAGCTCGGTTCTTTGCGATTCTTGAGGGTTTTTCACACAATTCGAATGGGTAAGTGTTCTTCAACTCGAATTAAACATATTCCATGAATTAGTCCTTGTTTTTAAAATATAATTTGTGTTTTGAGTTGGGAAAATTGTGGGCTTTGAAAGAAAATTCCTAAATAGAAAATCATGATTTGAGGGACCAAATGATATCGGAATTATATAAATTTTGTACGGTTGAACTCGTATCGGAATAGGTAATTGGATTTTCTAAAATTTGACGGGTTCCGAGGTGCGGTCCCGGGGGTCGACTTTTGGGTCGATTTTTGTAATTTTTAGTCCATGTACACGAGGTGACAAGTGCGTATTCGGACTTGCTTGTATAAATTTGCCCTTTTAGGATTCTTAGGTCCCTATACTTCTTGTCTACGAATTTGTAATTACTATGACTGCATTCTTGAATGCTAATTTCATCATTTCCTGCTTTAATTAGAATTACTTGCTTTTAGATTCTCTCGTTGTTTATTTGATCTTAATTGGCTAACTGAATATTTTAGCTCTTCTATCATCATGCTATATTTTCCTTCATAAACTGCCTACTTAGCTAAAATTTGTATTACCTCGCCCTATAATTGTTTAGTAGTAATTGGAGTATTATATGTTGGTGTCAAGCATGTCCGTGGGTCGTATATTGTGATTGATATGATCTTTCATTAAGCACTACTTAGGCTTAACTTGATGATTATACATGTTGATGATTCTCTTGGAATTTCCTAGTGCGGAGCATTGATTCAAGTTGGGATTTATTTCTTGAAGCTAATTAATTAAGCAAGATTGGTTATAGTTGTTTCCCTTGCCGGAATGATATTGTTTCCATTGTTGACTCCCTTGGCGGGACAGTATGGTTTCTATTATTGTTCATGGTGTTGATGATATTGTTTTTATTGTTGACTCCCTTGTCGGGACACTATGGTTTCCATTATTGTTCATGTTGTTGATGATACTGTTTTCATTGTTGACTCCGTTGCCGGGACAGTGTGGTTTCTATTATTGTTTATGCTGTTGATTCCCTTGTCTGAATGCTATCATTTCATTTGTATGGGTGAGAAAGAGTGTAAAGCACGAAGTGTGATGTCATGCCATTATTTATATTCATCATCATGTGAGGAAAGAGTGTAAAGCACGAAGGTTGATGTCGTGCCATATTATTGAAATTAAAAGTACGAAGGTTGTTGTCGTGCCATATTATTGAGATTAAAAGCACGAAGGGTGATGTTGTACCATATTATTGAGAGTAAAAGCACGAAGGGAGATGTCGTGCCATATTATTGAGAGTAAAAGCACGAAGGGTGATGCCGTGACATGTTATTGAAGCTAAAAGAACGAAGGGTGATGCCGTGTCATATTATTGAGAGTAAAAGCACGAAGGGTGATGCCGTGTGTGATATTATGATTGAGTGCTAATGCATGAAGGGTGATCCCGTGCCATATTTTTGTAAGTTCATGGAATGAAGGGTGTTTTCGTGAAGGTGAGGACGAGGGACATGCATTATGAACTGATATATGTTTCCCCGTGTATACATTGTGCCTTTACTTCGAGCTGTTATTGGTGTACTTACATATTTGGTGTGACTTATTGTTGTTGTCCTGTGCTTTACTTTTATCTCAATTGTTGTTGCAATGTCCATGTCTTTTACATGGTTAATTTACTTAATTTACGTGTCGTATCTGTCGATTCCTATGGGAAGGACGAGGGTAAAAGCACGAAGGGTGATGCCATGCACTTGTTCTATCGGAAATTAAGTTTTAAATATATTTATCGGGAAAGTATATTCTAAAAATGCTATCTTGGAGAAATTACATCTAAAGACTTTCCTTCTGTAAAGTATATATACGTATTCGGAGGAGGTACTTTTCAAAAGAAAGTTTCGATTTTGAAACGAATATATTTAAGGTCTTTAATATAAACTGGTGGATGAAAGGTTATATTCGAAGATTTGATTAAATTGTTGAGTTGTTGGGTAAGGTCAAAGGTGGAGGTTATCGGAGTGCTGAGTTATTACTTGTTCTTACTGTATTGTGGGTTTCGATTTTTTGTTGTATTCCCGTCCATTTTTCCGTGCAATATTATGATATTCCGTCGATTTATTATTGTATTTTTTCCCTCCCGCATTGCATTGTTATGTAGTTAATTATATTGTGTAATCCTTATACAGATGTCATATTCCATCATTTTTTATATTTATTCCTATTTGTTTTATTAGATCAGTGGGTGTCTTGACTAGTCCTCGTCACTAATTCACCGAGATTAGCCTTGATACGTACTTGGCACCGTTATGGTGTGCTCATACTACACTTCTGCACATTTTTGTGCAGATTCCAGGTTTTGCATAGTCAGCCGATCGATAGTTAGCAGCATGGTTGCTGTGGTGGAGACTCAAGGTAAAAACGCTCAAGCGTTCGCGGGTTTCGGAGTCACCGTCTTATTTTGCTTATACACTGTTGTATTTGTTCCAGAACAATGGTATTTAGAAATTATAGTGTAAATTCTCTAAAACTTATGACTTGTACTTACCGGGTTTTGGGAAGATGTGTAAGGTGTAGAGACTTATCTCAGAAAAGCACTTAAATGATTCTTGTATTGTGATTGATGTTTATTAATGATAGACTTACTTAGTCTTTAAGACTAGGTGCCGTCACGATACCCAATGAAAGGTAAATTGGACCGTGACAAAAATAATTAATTATGTGATGAATCTTAATGGTATAAATTTAACACTAGAAAAGTCTTTATGCAACGGGGGGAAAAATACGATGATGAAGAATTCAAATGTGAAAATGTAATAGTATAAAACAAAAATAAGTAAAATCAAAAATAATAACGTGAAGTTATAAATCATATTAAGGATTAAATTATTATTATCTTACTTAGCGCAAGTATAAATTATAAACATTCTACGTTGCTGATCAGCAAGGTCCTTTTACGTACATTATGAGTCCGTTTGGACATTTAAAAAAATTTACTTTTTTTTCGAAACATTTTCACTTTTTTTTGAAAATTCGATTTGGCCATAAAATTTTCAATTTTTACTTGAAGATAAATTTTGAAATATTTCAAAATTTTGACAAACTCCAAAAAACTGTTTTTCAAATTTCACTCAAATAATTCACAAAACTTCAATCAACACAAAATAATATTCATGTCCAAACACAACTCCAATTTTCAAATAGCATTTCACTTAAAATTTATTTTCACTTTTTTTTTTTTTTTTGTAATATTACGATTCTTATGTCCAAACGCCCACATAATCATTCCACCTCTATTATGCCCATCTCTCATACAGACGTCTCTGCCCCCAATACTTGCTATTAGAAAACTTGCAAAGGGGTCCTTTACATTGTAATCATGGGATTACAATTCCATATTCCATAAAGCACAGATTGTTAAAATATATAGCTCAAAGTAACAATATAAAACAAGAAGATAAGTAGAATAAGAGATAATTTTTTTATTTTATCAAGTGTTCAAGTGTGTATAATATGATATCCAATCTCTCTATTTATAGGATGGCATTGAGGTAATACAAAGAGATTTCATAAACATAGTATTAACTATTGAAAACATGGGGAAGATCATGGGGAGGTTATAGAGATGTGAGAGTTACAATTATAATAATGAAAAGTAGTGGAGATTATCTACATAATGGAGAAGAGTGGTGGGAGTTTTATTTTATTAGTGGACATCCATATAATATGTATTTTATAACACTCCTCCTTGGATGTCCACAAATAATGTGTCTCGTTAAAATCTTACTAAGAAAAAACCCTGTGAAAAAAAATCTTAGTGAAGGAAAAAGAGTACACATATCTAGTAATACGCATTTCTTACTGCCTCGTTAAAACCCTTGTCAGGAAAACCCAATGAGATAAAACCTTGACTAAGGAAAAAAAAGTGCAACGCGTGCTATATTCCCCTGAAAAAAATATCACTTGATATCTCGGAGACGATGAATTCCAATCTAGTATAACAACTTCTCAATTGCTGAGGTTGGCAATGCCTTGTGAAGAATTTTGTCAAATTATTACTTGAATAAATTTGTTGAACATCGATCATGTCTGAAATAGAACTTTGGTGAAATATGGTCTAATTTGTCTCATTCGATAGTCCTTCTTTCAATTGAGCTATGCATGCAGTATCATCTTCAATGTAATTAGAACCTTGTTGAATATCATAATATGACAGTACCCTCACAGACAACAAACTATGCTTTGCATTTATATAACCAACAAAACCTTGACAATATTTGTTAGAATAAACAAATCTATATCAATGTTCCTTTTTGCAATATAACACTAATCGTTTTTCAATATCTCCACATAGGCGTTATACTTTCAGATATTGGGACTATCCATCCAACTTCACATTTCAGATGAAGTCAACTTTCATTGCATATTTTTCATTTGGCCAATCGTTTATCTGTCCAAATTCCATGACAGATTTGAGCTCAAGATCCTCGTTAACATATATCAACAATATCGTCGACAATCATTTTATATCGGTTCCATCACTACTCCAAAAAATACATAACTTATCAAGATCTCATTATTTTCAGGTACCTAAGCCTCTCCCATGAGATATTATAAAGTGTTATGTCATGGTGCTCTTATAAAGCACTTGCCTCCTTATTATAACCATCTTGATCATTTTCTCCTCCCCTTTATCAAGGAGTTTTATCTTTTGAATCGATTAGTCTATTACGCTTTATGCGTGCCACATACTCCATCATGGACTTTATTCTATTTGGAGAATTAGCAGCTGAAATATGACATTTAGCCGGGTCAGCTACTGTGACTAACTATATTTTGCAAATGAACATCACTTGAACTTCAAGTTCACATTTTTTTGTACGAGTATCTAAATGTATTCATAATAATTCATTCTATGTATCACTTTTTCAGCTGCCAATTTTCTCCCTCTAATGTTGGCGTCACCAATACATTTCTCAACCTTCTTTGGGAACCCATCGTTGTGCATTATGGTGGCATAATTAAGTCATATAGTACATCCATATTTTTAGATGGAAATTATTTGGTTCCGAAACACACCCGAGGCCCCCGGGACCCCGTCCAATCTCACCAGCCTGTCCCAAAACCTGACACGAACTTGCTCGAGGCCTCAAATCACATAAAAAAATATCGAAATCATGAATGGCACCCCAATTCAAGCTTAATAAACTTTATAACTTCAAACTTCTGCATTCGATGCCGAAACCTATCAAATCACCTCTGATTGACCTAAACTTTTGCACACAAGTCGTATTTGACATTACGGACCTACTCTAACTTCTGGAATCGGACTTCGACCCCGATATCAAAAAGTCCACTTGCGGTCAAACTTCTTAAAACCTTCAAATTTCTAACTTTAGCCAAATGACTCCAAAATGACCTGCGGACCTCCGAATCTACTTCCAGACGTACTCCCAATACCAGAATTTCCATATAGAGTTATTCCCAGACTCGGAATACCAAACGGACATTGATAACACTGAAATGCATTGCAAACCCCTATTTATGAAATTCTTCCCCAAAATGCTAACTTCCACAATAGGCGCCGAAATTCTCTCGGGCCATCTAAAACCCAACTCGGACATACTCCCAAGTCCAAAATCATCATACGAACCTGTTGGAACCTCCAGATCCCGAATCCAAGGTCGTTTACTCAAAATCACCACCTAACCAATTCTTTCAACTTAAAGCTTTCGAAATGAGAATTCTCTTTCCAAATCAACTCTGAATTTCCCGAAATTCAATTCTGACTACGCGTGCAAGTCATGATACCTAAAGTGAAGCAACTCATGGCCTCAAACTGTTGAACGACGCGCTATAGCTCAAAATGACCGGTCGAGTCGTTACATTCTCTCCCACTTAAACATACGTTCGTCCTCGAACATGCTAAGAACTGCGTTGGAGTTGTCTGAAATCATTATTTAACACCTCGTGCCCCTACCCGTGCTACCACAACTCAGTTGAGCACATTAGCTCGAACAAATCTGAAGATTATCCCTTTTTATTTAGCCAAGTAAGCCTTAGAGCCAAATTCCAACACTTAGAATTCTCTACCAGGCTTGTTTCCAACATATGAATGTCGTATCAATCACCACACGATGTACCAAAACATGATTGCATGCCTTTGCTTAATTAACACCATGCAGCGCATAATTCACCTGACCATAATAACACCCTCCGGCAGTAATAGCCACAATTTCAGGAATTTGATGCCCACAACACACCCCACGACACATATAAGTCATGTTCCAACTCTTGTAATACTGCTAAGAGAAGTGTAGAACTTCATAACCAACTGACGAGTCAACAAATCATTAAGTCTCTCCTCCTGATAAGGACCATTACTTCATTATGAACCAAATAACGATATTTGCTCTCAAATATGCTCGCATATGAATGCGATCGCATTGATCCCGTGTCCAATTATCTCATCTCACCCAGTACAAGCTGCTCAGGCAATAAGCCACCTCAGACACTGCCAAAGGTCTCATATAATGCCACAATGTGCCCACAAGCTACAAGCTCGAATGTGATACATAAGGAAACGAACTCTGGGAAGAACCACTCAACCCACGTAACTAATTTAAACAACCGAAAAGATATTATGAACCTTTCTCAGAAAATGAGAAGAAAAACATCCAGTAATAGATAGGGAAAACTGTACTCAATATCACACTATTGCAGCGTGCAACCAGATCCAACTATGATACCCGTGGCGGCGTGCCACCCGATCCAAACAACATACTTGTGGCGTCGTGCCACCCAATCAACAAATAATAATATATAAGAAAATACTCATCGAGCTAAAATGCTCATAACTACGAAACACCTGAATATCGACCACAAACACTCGAAGTGCATATTATAAATCCTGGGGAGACGAATAACGCCATATGCTATGAAACTCAAGCACCACTATAGTGCGTTGAATGACCTGTATCTCGAGATCCATCCCGCTCTCACAACACCACAATTACACGGGGGTCTCAATACGAGTGCGAATAATCAAACCACCTCACAACCCACCTTGCATAATATAGATTCCACCGAATAGCTGACGACACAAATAACATCCAGGGACCAAAGATTCCTCCGTAAATAGATCTAAGCTGAAACGAACACATCCAGCCTGATATAAAGTCCACATTCACGTTTAGATCACTCACAAACCTCAAGATGATTCTGGCCGTACCACACAGAGCTAATAACCTTTCAAAGGTCCATACTAACCCTTTTTCTCCCATGACACACAAGAACAACTGCCAATCCGGCACAAACATCCACAGCCCACTACCCAATGAATAGAACGTCTTCCAGGCCTAAACTCTCACATTAATAATAGTACCATAATTTTCATACTTGGTCTTAAATCTTTAATCAGTTAAGTGACTATATGTCAAACTTATACAATCTTCCTGTGGGGTATGCTCCCACAACCTTCCGGACCAGGTAACAAGTATGCACATCCATACCACTGACCACACTAATGTTGTAAAGCAAATCAAGAACCCGTAATAAGTATGCTATGCCTCTTACACAGGACACCGATCTAAAGTGACGCTAAAGACAATAACAACTTACTTTAACCATCTGAATCCTTTCTTGCTTATCCGAGCTCGTGATATTCTTGTCAACACTGAACCGTAACCTTGATCCTCGACTTCCAATTCTCATGCTACCCACTACACCTAATCATGCCAATACGCAAAAGTACAAGAATTTGTCATAAGTCCTGAACCACTAATATGGTACACCCATTCTGATAATTCCTCTATGATTTCGAAGTTATTTTCTCATATTCCTCCAATGCTATATCGCAGACTGAAGGCAACATGAAACACTCAAAGACCCTTTTCATAATTTGCTGCAAAAGCTCGATACTTAACCATACTACGGACTCGAAATCTTTAGGCAACACACTTTAAATTTTGAATCAACTAGGACCGTTGTTGAGATTCACCCACTCTGACTTGGTCCCAAATATAATCAACTCCAAGGCCCTGCTAGCACATGAACACCCTCTTAAAGAGACACCTGGCCGAATCACCTTTCTTGTAAATCGCCTCTATACAAAGCATGAATCATGAGTCCTCCCAGATCCTAAACATAAATTGATAAGGCCAACTATAGCCCACATTCCCCAAATATTTTCTCAAATTGTCACTAATGATTTCTTCCCTTGGTCGTAATAACCCATCAATATGTCGATAACCCGAAACCTCGCAAGTAGATAACCACACAATCCAACCGTAGGTGGTGGGGCTCTCCCACTTAGCTTGAAGCTACCATTGCATAACTCTGGAACCCACCAAGATTCCTTATCCCTCCATTGATATGATCTTGCACAAGCAACCCGCCGAATTTTCTCGAAACCTTTCTGTCAAACTCTTCATGAACATTCTGAATCACTAGCCATGTGCACATATTCGACCTTTTCCTAGATAGTCATTAGAATCCTTCATAGAATCTTCGTCAACACCACAAGACCGCGAACCCGCTCACAAGAGATAAGACACCTGTGAAGATTATATGTCAACATCTTCCAACGATGCTGCACTGAGTACTCTTACTATGAAATCCTTAAAACCATCCCGAGCCCGTGCTCATTCACCAGTTGTACAAGTACGTTCACTCCTCATGGACATCAACTAAAGCTGCGACAATACATTACAATACAAAGTCATGTTGTATCTTTCTTCATATCAAGCAACTCTTTTCTGTCGTATCAAATCTCCCGCCGTATAATAGCCAATATTCCAAATTGAATCTGTAGACCTAGTCATTGTCCACCATGAATCCTAAATCTCTCTACACTTTTCTCAAGGCGTGTAGTCATCCTACTACAGAACCCATACGCCACTCCGCCACTCTCCCACTTTGGTCAAACTCATTCTCTAAGAAACTACTCAACTTCTGCTTCTCACAATTGTCCTTCTAGAAGTTTAACCACCACAAGACACCTCCCATATGTCCTTCCTCATCCTTCGCTGCCCAGTTGTTGCCTTAAGTCAAAATCCATCTCTGTAACACTTGAACTAACAGATCGCCCACCAGCTCTAAACCCTTCCGAAAATCATCGTTCTCGAGCCATCAACACTAGGAACGCCGATTCGATCCTGAACCACCGCACACGGCGATCTATTACAGCCGCTTCCCCCGCACCTTTCACAATACTCAGTTCCAAAGGAGAATCGAAGAAAACCATAATACCGGCAAACTTAACACTTTATATTCAATCAAGGACGACGACACCACATTAGAGATGAAGACTCCACTACGCTCGAAAATACAAAGTATCGTTACTCTATCAACCCAACCTGAAAACTCATAGTCCGGTTGCCTTTCCTCCGCCTGAAATAAAATACAGAATCTCTGAATCTTGCACTGAGTAAACATCCTTTGAAGTCATTTATTGCTTCAAAAAACATCATACCATCACACCACATTGTGCGATAGCAACGCACGAATCGTCAAAACAATCAATGCCCAATCTCAAAACTTTAGGTAATATTGATAATGAGCTGAAATGATAGAACGGCCTTCCGCAAGGCGACGACAATAGCCCAATCAAATACGCAGAGAGAAACATCCTGCACCATATCTATAAACCATTACAATTTCCCAATTCCTGATTTATAGCAAACGCTTCGCGTCGCATAAGATTGAATAGGAAAGAAGCAAAGACATAAGCCTCTAAGGAATCAAATCGCACAATGAGGAATCAAGAAAGGGAGTGCTCCTAACAGCCTTTTAACCTCTCGAAGATAAGTACAGACGTCTCAGTACAGATCTGCAAGACTCTACTAGACTCGCTCATGACTGGTGAGACCTAAGTGAACCTACCCAAAATCCATTAAGGGTCGTGATGACGCCAGACACCACTGTCAGGCAAGCCAGCACTAAATAGTTAATTAAATTCTCGTTTTAATATTATTATTATTTTAAACCATTTCTTTTTTCTTACATTAAACAATAAATAATGAGCTTCACAAAGTAGGTAATAATATCTTCAACTACTTTTCAACACTAACCAATCCCATATACATCCCAAAATCCGGTGTCACAAGTGCATGAACATTTACTGGGAAGTAAAATAAAATACAATAAATATCTGAAATACAAATTTGGACAGAAAGAAAGATACAATTACTCTGAAGGAGACTCTGCTGGCTGCGGATCGTCTCATAAGATGCAGCTCACCTAAGTCCTCGTATCAACCACGTCGTTGCGCCCACAAGGCCACTATCCATACATGTACTTGTACATCAAAATGTACAGCAAGTGTAGCATGAGTACGAAAACAACGCGTACCCAGTAAGTATCTCGTCTAACCTCGAAGAAGTAGTGACGATGGGTCGACTCCGACACTTACTAGTGGTCCAATAATATCAGGTGCGGTAAAGAAATGAATAAATATGAAACAGAGTAAATATATGAAACAAATAAGTATAAATTATGTGGTACAATTCCCTTATTTACAATTTACTCAACTCTCAACTAGCAAGTTCCCTCCGTAACCGGAGCATATACATAGATACAGTGGATTTCATCAAAGAGTTTGTCATAATTCAAATAAAGGAAAAACCCTCAGATACACTGGCTTCTATCCAAATATTATGCACGATTCCATGAGGATAATATATATATATATATATATATATATATATAGTAAATGTCGAGGCGTACGGCCGATCCAACATAAAAGTAAATTGTGCACTGCCAGAGGGTCGAATGGCGCGAACCATAGATGCATCTATTAACCTGCCGAAGCGAACGGCCCGCTCCCATGAGAGTGTGGTACATAAATCCTGCCGAGGCGAATGACCCGATCCTATAAGAGTAGTAGAAAGAAATGCCCGCTCGTGAAATATACATGCGATGCGGTTACACATAAATTTCTTAAGCTATTATAATATTCCTCAATTCCTTTCAAAATTACGAAGTTCAAACGAAACCTTTCAAATCTTAAATTATCAAATTTCAATTCCTCTCAAAACATTTAATAAGCGAACTCAATCTCACTCCCTCTCAAGGAAAACAATGAACATAAATCAATAACAATATAAACAAGGCATGATGTAAGCCTAAAACTACCTAGACATAGGCATAACTAGTAGCTACGTATGGTCTCTCGTCACCTTGTGCGTACGTAGTCCCCACAAATAGAAACATATAATAATTTAGTCCACCTATGGGGTTAATTCCCTCTTACACGGTTAGAAAGGAGTCTTACCTCGCTCCGAAGTTCCATAGCCGACTTCCAAGCCTTTCCAACAACTCTAACCGATGCCCAACGCTCCAAAACTAGTCAATAAATGTGCAAACCCATAAAAACATACTCTATTACTCACGAAAATTCAATTTAAACAATTTCCCAACTCTGCTTGAAAAGTCGATAAAATCACCCTCAAGCCCACATGCCCGGATTCCAAAAATTTTCGAAGATAAACTTTACCCTTAACCTCACGAACTCAAATATATAATTTATTACAAATCCCATGTCCAATTTCGTGGTCAAAATTCAAAAATATCAATTTTTAGGTTTTCTACCAAAACTCCAAGTTTTCACTAATTTTTCAAGATCTTCCATGTTAATATATATATATATATATATATATATTAACATGGAAGATCTTGAAAAATTAGTGAAAACTTGGAGTTTTGGTAGAAAACCTAAAAATTGATATTTTTGAATTTTGACNAGAGGAAAAGAGATGAAATGAGCCAAACCCATTTTTACAAACTTATACACTACTCAGGCGATCCTTCAACGCGTTCGCGAGACCCTCATCGCGTTCGCGATGAACAAATTTCTCAAAAGTCACTTCCAAACTATTCTCAGACAGCCTCTAGTATAATGGTCATAACTTTTTGTACAAAATTTTAAATGAAAAATGATTTAATTTTATAAATATTATATTCCAAGATATAAAACTTTCATGTTTTGGTCATCTCCCAATTCCTTATATATTTCGAGATATAAGCTTCCAAAGTCAGCCTTGTGCATCACAAATTTCTTCTTCATCTTCCCGGATAACCTGTAGTGTAACAGCCATTACTCTTTATACACAAATCCAAATGCTAAATGGTTTACTTTTCTGAAAACTAAACACAAAGTGATACAACTTTAATTTTTACATCATCTCTAAATTTCTTATAGATTGAGAGATATGAGCCTCCGAAGTCAGACCTGCGCAACAGAGATTTCCTTCTTCGTGAACGCGAGAGTCTCTTCGCGAACGCGAAGAAGAAAATCCCAGAAGTCAATTCCTTCTTCGCAAAGGCAAGAGGATCCTCGTGAATGCGAAGAACAACACCATATATCAGTAAATCAGCATCCAAAGTAGCCCAAAATGATTCGAAACACACCCGAGGCCTCCAGGACCCCGTCCAATCACACCAGCCTGTCCCAAAACATGACACGAACTTGCTCGAGGCCTCAAATCACATAAAAAATATCGAAATCATGAATCGCACCCCAATTCAAGCTTAATGAACTTAGAAACTTCAAACTTTATATTCGATGCCGAAACCTATCAAATCACATCCGATTAACCTAAAATTTACACACAAGTCGTTTTTGACATTACGGACCTACTCCAACTTTCGGAATCGGAATCCGACCCTGATATCAAAAAGTCCACTTCCGGTCAAACTTCTTAAAAACCTTCAAATTTCTAACTTTAGCCAAATGACTCCAAAATGACCTACGGACCTCCGAATCTACTTTCGGACGGGCTCCCAATACCAGATCTTTTATACGGTGCTTTTTCCAGACTCGGTATACCAAACGGACATTGATAACACTGAAGTGCACTACAAACCCCTATTTATGAAATTCTTTCCCAAAATGCTAACTTCCACAATAGGCGCCGAAATGCTCCCGGGCCATCCAAAATCCAACCCGGACATATGCCCAAGTCCGAAATCATCATACGAACCTGTTGGAACCTCCAGATCCCGATTTTAAGGTCATTTACTCAAAATCATCACTAACCAATTCTTCCAACTTAAAGCTTCCGAAGTGATAATTCTCTTTCCAAATCGACTCTGAACTTCCCGAAATTCAATTCCGACTATGCGTGCAAGTCATGATACCTGAAGTGAAGCTACTCATGACATCAAATCGTTGAACGACACGCTAGAGCTCAAAACGACCAGTCTGATCGTTACACAAACCTAACTCTTACAATCACGATGCACCAGAACTCAAACACGATGTCTTATTCTCATACAATGGCATAGTAAGCCAAAGTGGACTCACCCTTGAGCCTTTCATGAATTGCTACTTTCTAATAATCAGTTATTTTTGCTGAACTTTAGCAAGATTTCATATGAATCTTTTCCACGAACAACCACATGATCATTCTTGATCCAACCGTCTTATTTTCCCGCACAAATAAAACTAAATGGCCGAGTAACACAAAATTACATCAAGTCTTAAATTTTCATAAATTAAACATGTAACTCATGATATGATTTAAAAAAAAAAAATACTCCCTAGACAATAGAAGCAAACTAAACATTAATATGGCATACGCAATTATGCCCATTTTTTCATTGGTTCAACCAAAGTGATTCAAGGTTGTCAAGCATTCGTATCTTCTATATTGGTTAAAGCTTCGTGTTGATAATATGTTAAGAAACTTAGCTCAAAGTAATAATATAAAATAATAAAATAGACAAGAGATATAGAGGAGAAAGAGAGGAGAGATTCTTATTTCCTCCATGATCTCAATTGTTATGATATAGACATTCACCATATGGATGGTGTGACAAAAGATCTTGTAGTGCAAAATTAACTAAGAGCTCCAGAAGAACTAATTTGTTACTATCTGTATGAATGAAATTGTTCCTAACACTGATATTGTAGTACGTCTCGAAAGAAACTTTTTGAGTTTCAAATATATTAGCCAAAGTGGTTGGAATTTGAGACTTATAAATGAAAGGAAGATTGAATATCTTCATATTACTATAATCATACTGGTAAATATGAAAAATTACCCGATTTTTTCTATTTGTACTACACATGTATAAGCATGATGATGGAATTAAATGCCACAAGTAAATTAGAGGTTTACTAAAATAAATATCAATTGGCATAACCGGTCAGCCATCCCGGTTCAAAATACAATCCTTTTGGGGTTAATACTTGTGTTAATTTTCATGAATTTGAAGCAAGAAGATATAACAATCATCATCATATTGATTAAGATGATACGTCAAACTAAGGTCTAGCAACTATTATCATTAAATGAGACTGGCTTGAGATCAATATGAGGTTAACTATGTTATTGCAGTAATGCACATAAGACTAAATTAATGACACGACAATGTCATCTTTAGTGCTTACCACAAAATTATTATCGAGATGTAATGAAAGTTTTCCTTGGCAAAGCTGCAAAAGCAATTGTAGCTTTCATGAAAGGTTTTCACTTCTTTTAGGAAGTATTAGAGGAATAAAATAGCTTCCGTGCTAATAACGTGTTAAAAAATGTAATTTAAAGTAACAATACAAAATAAGAAAATAAGTAAAATAGGAGATAATTGTCTTATTTCATCAATACAAAGGAATGTCATGAACATGGTATTAACTATTGAAAACATAGGAGAAGATCACGGGGAAGTTATAGAGGTGTGGGAGTTACAACTATAATGATAAAAAGTAGTGAAAATTGTCTACATAATGAAGAAGAATAGCGAGAGTTATATTTGATTATTGGACATACATATAATATGTATTTTATAACACACACCCAATATTAATTAATATCAATATCCAAATACCGAACAAAATAACAAACCACCAAACAACCCCTAATAAGCAATTTTCACTTTTAAATAGGAAAAAACTCTGCCATAACCAGAGGAAAAAAAACACAAATGGAGAATGAGAATGGTGAAGAAGATGAGAGGAGTACTACTTGTCTGTGGATGCTACCGGAGGGTTGTATCGCAGATATCTTAGCTTTAACAAGTCCTATCGACGTGTGCCGCCTTTCCTCAGTCTCTACATCTGTCCGATCCGCCGCTGATTCCGATTCCGTTTGGGCAAAATTCCTGCCGTCCGATTATCGGTCCATCATTTCCCGATCACCCACTCCGATCCCCGATTTCCGTTCAAACAAGGATTTATATGTTTATCTTTGCCATCATCCCGTCTTAATTGATGAAGGTCGCAAGGTAAAAATTCGATAGTTTTTGTCAGTAATTTTGTATTTCCGTGGGATCAAAGTAGTTGTGACTTGCTGCTGGTTGTTTTACGGTCTTGTTTTTTTTCGGTTTTTTTTCTTTTTGAAAGTAAATCTGAATATCAACATTTCTATCCTCTTATGGAAAATATTACCCTTGGCTTTGCCCATTCATGGAGAAAGGTAAAAAGTTACTGGCAACCTGTGTTTACACCAAACAAAAAGATGCATAAGATGTGTTTGCATATATAATTCTTTTACATAACCATGATTAAGTAATACTTATTTCCTCATTCAATGATTTAACCATGATAAGTTAATCGGCTTGACGTAAACACAGAGTGCAAGTAAATTTTTAGCGAGTTGAACTGGCAATTACTGAATATAGAATTTGCAATTTGAAGTCCTTTGGTAAGGTGAATTCAATTAGGATGATTATTATTTATTTATGTCCTGGCTTTCATATTGTTTCTAAACGATGTTCCATTTTTTGTTTTTTGGGAATATTTAGTTTCAGTTGGATTAAAATCTGCTTGATTGAGGTCTTAATTATTAATGCTCACATCATGCGTCAGCTCTGCTATAATTGTTGTGTTATTGAGTTTCTAATTTTCAATGCTCACATCATTTGTTAGCTCTGGTATAATTGTTGATACATTAAGAAAAGAATTTTCATTAAACTTTTGGGAAGACTCAGGTAATGTGACAATTTAGTGTTATTTACCATTCTGCAAAAATGCCTGTTTAACCTTTTGTAAACAATCCCTTTAGCTTTTAGATTTTGTAAGCTCTTTGAGAAGTTAAGTGCTAGAATTTTCTGCAGGAGGCTTACCTCTTTTCTTTTTTATCCAGCTTTTGCATCCGGCCATCCCGTGGAGGGCTTTATTAATGAAATAAAAACTTTTAACTTGTACCCATTTTTTAAATAACTTCAGTTCTCTTTCCCTCTCTGAGCTAAAGTTCCCCAGTTACAAAGACGAAACTCCAGCTCCAGTTACAAACTCCAGCTTTAGAGCTGAAGTTCTCAAGTTATAAAGACAATTACAAAGACAAAACTTCAGCTCTTGTAAACTGGGGAACTTCAGCTTAGTATGCTGAAGTTTTTGTCTTTATAACTGGGGAACTTCAACTCATATGCTGAAGTTCCCCAGTTACAAATCCCCAGTGTAACTGGGGAACTTCAGCCCCGTATGCTGAAGTTTTTGTTTTTATAACTGGAGAACTTCAGCCCCGTATGCTGAAGTTCCCCAGTTACAAGACAACAATTTCAGCTATAGATCTGAAGTTCGCAAGCTATTTCAGGCCCGTCTACTAGAATGCTGAAGTTTTGCGTGATTGCCTTTGCTACTTCAACCCCGTATGCTGAAGTTATGTGCAAAAGCGGGTACAGATGCAATTTTTTTTACAAAGCGGGTATAAGTTAAAACGTGGCACAAAAAATGGGTAGGGATGCAAAAACCTCCAATCAGTCGCTCTTGTCTGCAATCCCAATCTCTTGAGGCCTTTATATAAAAACATCTCGTCATCTTGTTAAACCTTTATAGATACATGTTTTCTGCACGCTCGTTCTCTTTCATCGGTTGTGTGTTTCGACTTACTAGATATGCTTTTGTTCAACAGAGTTTCTCACTGGAAAAACGGACTGGAAAGAAATGCTACTTTGTAAGTGCAAGGGATCTTAACATTGTATGGAGTGATGCACCAGAATATTGGAATTGGACTTCACTACCAGAGTCCAGGTTTGCCGTCTTTTTGAGGATACAGACTATCCTTCTCTTGAGAATAAATATACACATTAGTTTATTTAAATACAATGCATAAACGATTTTTTTACACTATCATGTCACTTTTTCTTATTGTAGCGGGTAATTATCTTATTTTCAAGATTATAAATTATACATTTAAGGAGGCTTACCTATAAATATTGTAAGATGATTTGATTGTATAAAAGAATTTCTTACACTGACAAATGTATATAACTTAAACTCTTAGATATATGATAATAGTTTTCCTCATATTGCGAAAATAGGTTTCCAGAGGTGGCTCAGCTCAAAACTATTTGGTGGCTTGAAATTTGGGGCATAATAAAGGCTGGGATTCTATCACCACTGACATCCTACGCAGCTTATTTTGTTTACAAGTTCAAAGATGGATATGGGTTTAATCATCGACCCTCGGAGGTCTCAGTTGGAATTTCTGGTGTTGAATCCGGAAGCGTCCGGTTTGCTTTTTTGCATCCAGATGACGAAAATCAACTGGGTAATCCTTTTGTTGATGATGACGAAGATTATGTGTATACTCCGGCCTCTGATACGGAGCATGAGGTGTCACCTCCTTCCCCACCTTCTTATGTGGAATACGAGGTGGACGGGCTATTCAATTGGCATGATGATCCTGGCATCGTGCAATCCGATAAACTACTTCCTAAACTTAGAGATGATGGCTGGTTTGAGATAGAATTGGGTGAGTTTTTCATTGAAAATGAAGATGATTGCATAGAAATGAGAGTGCAAGAGGTGAAGGGTGGATTTCCAAAGGAAGGCCTTATTGTTGAAGGAATTGAGATAAGGCCAAGAATGGTTTAATTATTGAAATGTTAGAAAAAATACTTGCCATACAGCTCAAATAGAACATGTTTCTCTTTCGACTTTCAAGCATTTCTTATTCCTTCATTTCAAGTATGTTTTGGTGCTATGGTTACTGGCATTCTTGTTTTATAATATGAAAAATTGAGAATTCAGGAATACTCTGTAGTCCGCGTGTATAACCTTTTAACATTTTGCTTTCCCTTTTCAAATACATTTTGCTCTATTTCCTAGAATCTGTTCTGAGTCTTCTGAGTAGAGCGTGTTGCTCATTGGGTTTGAGATCTGGCCTAAATTTTCTGTAGAGATTAAAAAAGGAAATGGGAATAGCTACATCTTGCCCTGAATATTGCGGATGAGTTGCAGCATCAAACTTATTGGACATAGTTTAGCACTGGAATCGAAATTCTAACTGTAACATATTGTTTTCCCTCTGCAGCATTCTCTATTATTCCTGTGAGAGAAAGAAAATCTATTTACTTATATACCAAGACTAAGAATCCAACCCTTTGCTATTGCATCACATGAGGAGTTGTCAACAAGCAGTTTTAGACCTGGACAGAGCTATTCATTGAAAGGAATTACAGAGTCTCGACTCCAACGGATGAACCAGGGTTGGCAGGATCAATCCTACTCATATTTTCCTGCACGATGCGCACCAATCATGATATCAGTGCTCGTTGTAGCTTTAAGATAACAGAAAACTGTTCTTGTTACCAGATTGCTTGCTATGTTTATCTAACCATATCCATTCAATGACGATTCCACACACATAATCATTCAGTTAACCTCTATTGTGTAAATCTCTGAGACAGATTTGTCACTCCCAAATACTTGCAAACAAGAACTAAAGATATGGCTCAAGAAACATAATGTGTACAGCAATTACTAGGAGATGGAGATAAGCCAAAACAAAGATGATTTTGCATCATAGACAACACGGACAGACTAAAAGCTCGGCTACTAACCATACTGTACAAGGGCAGGCCCAATCCCTATGATAAGGCAACACTTCATCATCATACATATATAAAATACTCAATGTATATGTGTGCGCGCATATTTTTATATGAACTCATTTCTTGGTAAAAATAAAAGTAATTCAGACTATGATCAATTAGCCAAAGAATCAACGCCAGTTCCTCTGCTTTAACTAACAGAGTAATTCTACACCTACTTTATATGGCACTGATCGAATTTCGAAAGTCAAACGAGAATTTTTTGGGAAAAAAGAGAAAACAGTACTACCTTGTCAGTTTTCTCTCTTTCAGCTTTTTCCTTTTCAGCCTTCAGCTTCGCCTTCTCCATCCTCTCCCTTTCCATTTTCTTTTTTTTTTCACCAAAAACAAATATATAAATACTAATCTTTGCACAATCAAATTTTTAGAAAAAAAAAAAAAAACATATGGATGAAAAATTGAATAAATACCTGAATGTAAACGGTCTCTTTAGCACGTTCTTCTTCACTGAGGACACGACCTTTGCCGTCGGTGAAATAGCGAAGGCCCGAAACCGATGATCGTCCTCCACCTTCCATTAAACGACGGACTCCACTGCTTGAAACGACTGATCTCATCGCCATATTTATCTTCTCCTGGGGACTGAATTTTAAGACTGCAAGATAAACTCGTGTGACTTGGTGAGAAAGTTAGCAAAACCTAAGCCGTGTCACCTAGACATGTGGCGGCTGTCAAACTTTTCTAAAACAATTCCCTTTATTTCGAATATTTTTAAATATTATAGTCTAAGTACTTTTATAAAAAGTATATATTATAACATAACATGAAAATTGATTCCGAAAAAATTTGACTTTTATAATAAAGTATTATTATATAATAAATATAATATTTACATACATTGTATCATTTGTCCTCATTTTATAATATCATGCACCAATAATATAAATATTAAACTTGCAAGATTACAAGAAAAAAGTACGATACAAGATAAAATTATTATACAAAATGGTAATGCAAACAACAAATAAGATTATTTAATAATAATAAAGGGCAAAATGAGAGAAAAAGACAAGGTAACAATGCGACCACACCAAATCGATCATTGCATAAAATGTCACTTTTCATCATTATGTGACAATAAATTTAATAATACGATATAATAAAAATTAAATAATAATCAAAACATACATTATATTTAAATTAATAATACAATACAATCATGCTATAAGAAAATATGGGAATATGCTAATCATTTTGGAACGAACTAAGCCGTGTGTACTATACTATCTTATAAGTACATGATTTTATGTTGATTACAGTCTCTAGATGCATTGGTCACTACACCATAAATTGTGACGATTGAAGGCTAAAATAGTAACAAGGTAAATCAAAATTCATATGAAAGAAAATTATTTTGTGACACCTCTAAAATAAATGTGGACCAAAATTTGCTTTTCTAAACAGAGCGTAACGAACTTTTTTAGGAGATACTTATATTATTAAAAAAAGTACAATCTTCGGGATGTCCGGCTCCCGAATCTTCAACTGATGATAGCTAGAACACAAGTCAATCTTGGAAAATACCCTGACACCCTGTAACTGTTCAAATAAATTATCGATGCGAGGCAAAGGATACATGTTCTTCACTGTAACCTTGTCTAACTGCCGATAATCAATACACATACGCGTAGAGCCATCCTTCTTCTCCACAAATAAGACCGGAGCACCCCAAGGTGATACATTGGGCCAGATGAAACCTTTATCAAGCAACTTCTGCAACTGCTCCTTCAACTCAGGAGGAGCCATACGGTAGGGAGGAATAGAAATGGGTTGAGTGCCCGACAACAAATTAATGTCGAAATCAATATCTCTATCGGGCGGCATACCCGAAAGAACAGCTGGAAATACATCAGGGAAGTCTCTCCCTACTAGGACTGACTCAAGTGTAGGGGTGTCAATACTAACATCTCTCACATAGGCCAAATACGCATCACACCCCTTCTCAACCATTCGTTGGGCCTTAAGAAATGAAATGACCCTGAGGGGGGTATACTCTAAGGTACCTCCCACTCCAATCTCGGCAAGCCCGGCATAGCTAGCATCACGGTCTTAGTGTAACAATCAAGAATATCATAATGGGGCGACAACCAGTCCATGTCCAAGATAACATCAAAATCTACCATACTGAGTAATAACAAATCGGCTCTGGTCTCAAAAGCACTAAGAGCAATCAAACACGACCGATATACATGGTCCACAATAAGAGAATCTCCCACAG
The DNA here is from genome assembly GCA_005239505.1 of Nicotiana paniculata. Taxonomy (NCBI): domain Eukaryota; kingdom Viridiplantae; phylum Streptophyta; class Magnoliopsida; order Solanales; family Solanaceae; genus Nicotiana; species Nicotiana paniculata. The sequence continues at coordinate 29,162 of ML346353.1, forward strand.
GAGTAGATACATAAACAGGGGAACTCAAAGAATCCCGAGATATCCCCAAAGGTGGAGCAAAATAAAAAGACACATATGAATACGTAGAACCTGGGTCAAATAATACTGATGCATCTCTATGGCAGACAGGGAAAACACCTGTGATGATTGAATCTGAAGCGACTTTCTCTGAACGGGCTGGAAGAGAATAGTACCTGGCCTGGCCTCCCCCTCTAGGGCGACCTCTACCTCCCCGACCTCCGCCTCGAGCTGCCTGAGAAGGTGGAGTGGCAGTTGGGCTGGAAGAATAATCGGAGGATCCCGTGGAGCACGTGGTGGATGATAAGTCTGTGAAGATGCACCCCTCATAGCTCTAGGGCAATCTCTAACCATGTGACGAGTGTCACCACACTTAAAACAACCCCTCGGAGGACGCGGTGGCTGAGACTGACTCGGACCTGGCCTGCTGGACTGGCCAGTAATAGCAGCTCAAGTTGGAGGCATACTGGATACTGGCAGCGCATAATAGGGGTGGGCATTCGGTATTTCAGTTCAGTATTTAATAATTTCAGTACGGTATTTCGGTATTCGGTTTATCAATTGTGCATACTAAATACCGTACCAAAATATTTCGGTACGGTTCGGTATTTATTATTTTGGTTCGGTACGATTTCGGTTTAATATTCGGTCTTATTTCACATTCAAGATGCATGACATAGTGAACATTTGGCAGTGCTATTTGACACTGAATTTCAAAGCTCTATGTCCTCCAAAGTCAAAACGCTAATAATTAGAACATAAAGTCATCTTAAATGTAAAGTCTGGCCATGACATGCACTGGTCGCTTCTGATTTACCATTAAAACACAACAGTTAACAAAATAGCACAACACAACAGTTAACAAAACAACATAACACTGCAAACATGCACTTGTCGTTTCTGATTCTGCAGTTAACACTTAACAGTTACCAAATGCAAGAAGAATGTTGCAGTTAACAGTTTGCTAATTTACAGAACAAATTAGCAGTCCAAAATTTAACATCCAAAATACAGCTAAAATGCAGCTCAGTTACAGAACAAATTAACAGTCCAATTGTTACTGAACAGTTACAGAACAAGATCCTCACATGGGACAGCACTTAACAGTTAACATTATGCTAATTTAGATCACTAAAATGGAGCAGAATAGAAAATTTTCACTGCTTGGACAGCACTGTAGCAGCATTAACATGCTGCAAATCTTCTCTGAAAATGGCCAACCGAGCACGGGGCATAATTGCACTTGAATCTAAACAATATATAAATCATAAGTTAAAATTTTATTTTTTGATGATAATAAAATAAAACTACAAAAGAATATCACCAAACAAATAGTGTATTAAAACTTACCACTCAAGTTGCAAGTTGCAACTATACATCAAGCAATGCTAGTAGTGCTTCCATTATTTCCCATATCTAAAGATAATTCGACCAAATATGTCAATGACAATGACAAACAATTATGATATATTATTTTGAACTAAAATACACACAAAATATTAAAGCTTACCAAGTTCAAGTTCCTCAAGATACTTCAAGTCTTCTTCAACACTAATAGGATTCTTCTCTTCTCTAAGCCAATCTTGAAGACAAATAAGAGCTTGCACACATTTAGGAGTCAATGAACTCCTAAATGGATCAAGAATACTACCACCGGTGCTAAACGCACGTTCCGACGCCACACTAGAAATTGGAATGGCTAACACATCACGAGCCAACTCCGAAAGAATAGGAAATCTAGGAGCATGGGTTTTCCATCAACTTAAGATATCAAATTCTTCACTAAATGGCTCTTGTTCTTCACTAATGTATTTATCCAACTCCGATTTAGCACCCCCACTTCTATTATCTTCCTTTTGTTTCTTCAAGTGAAGCTTCGTCCTTATTAATGATGCAGTTATAACACTCTCACTAGATGTAATAGATTTGTAATTAGATGAAGTAGAACTAGATGGAGATTGAGTACAAGATCCAGTTGAATACTTTTTTAGATA
>ML346355.1:0-16878 GCA_005239505.1 Nicotiana paniculata
TTTCCTATAATATAAGAAATTTTTGGTTAATCTTCTTATCTTTATAATTTAATTTATCTTTCAGGAAAAGAAAAAGAACTTTAATAGATAAAGTTTTCTTTTTAAATTTGATTTTTATTTTTATTTTTATTTTATTTTTTGTATTTTTATTTTACTAATCTCATTATCTCTACTTTTCTAGCCTAACACCCCCACTCCCTCACATCTCCATATGCGCACACACACAAAATATTATCATGTTTCCCCACTCCAAAGGGGGGAACAAAAAACTCCTAAAATCATTCCTTATAAAGACAAAAAAGAAAAACAAAGGGGGAGGACTGGAGATTGAACGAAAGAAAAAAAGAAAAAAAAAAGGGAATGAAGTTGAGAGGAACAAAACTGAGGGAACGGAAGAAGAAGAAAAAAATTGAGAGGAATTGGATAAGATAGAGAATAGCAACAAAAGAGAAATGAACATTGTTCTTTGTATACGAATTCATTGAAAGGTATAGTTTAGTCGCTTTCTTCTATTCGAAATCGAAGAGGTTTTGAGTTTGCGGATCCGAAAATTAACAATTTTCAACTTTGGAAATTAGTAGATTGTATCTATTTATCTATTGTGAAATCTTCGCAAAAGGTAATATTGAATCTCCTTGTTAGTTTAATGATAGTATCATGATTTAAGCATGAATGTGTGTTAATATTTGTATTAAGCATGAATATGTGTTAATATTTGTATTAACTTTCTTAAAAGTTTGTTGAACACAAATGTGTGTGCTTGTTTGGTATCTGATTTACCGTCATCTATCTCTATAATTTAGTATATATAGTGTTCTTAAAATATACCTCTAGTGTTGGTTGATTTAAATCATCATCGAAGTTCAATCCATAAATCTGTCATTAATAAATTTAGGCTTGAACATTTAGTTTAATTAATCCTTGAAATCATCTTTCTATTAATATTTCCAATCACTCTTATAAATAGGCCATAAATTACGATAATTTCTTTTTATAAGATTATGATAGATTTTTCTCTTAAAAAAAAGTTTTGTTCTTCTTGGAATTCACCTTTACAAACGTTTGATTACTTAGCCATGAAAGCTGAAAATTATCAAATGTTAATTTAGTAGGAATACTTTTACTTAAAAAAAATCTCGTTAATTAAAACACATTCTCCACGTCTTAACTTCACTGTAAGTTAGGTTACAGTGAAGTTGTTCATTGTATGCGACCTCACATTTATTTTATTAGTTAATTTTTTTTAATATGATGTTAGTTACTCAAAGTATTCTAAGGATATAGATTTTTTTTTTTCACTATTGAAGTATAAGTTAGAATTTTCATGAGTTATTATCTTCATTTATAAATTTTATTTGATTTTCTGTTAGCATAAATATGTTTCTTTGTAAATAAATCTGATGTTGAGGCTAGGCTATTAATTACATTTCTTTTATATTCTCATTGAGTGGGGGTCATGGGAGAATATAATTAACTGGGGCTAGATATATTCCAAGGCCTATTACTAGAACGTAATTGTGAGGGAGCAAAATGAGTCATGAACGTTCTAATAAGTAAAAAATAAATAAATAATAAAATATACAAATATATATCATGAATCTAAAAGAGAATAAATAAATGGAATACTCTAAAAATACTAAAACAAAACTTTAGATGTACTTTAAATATTAGTCCATGTATTCATAGCCGAACTTTGAATTGATATGCTTAAATAATAAAAGAATCATGTGCGCATTCCGCGTCTCGATACCTTTAAATTTAAAATAATTATGTTTTAACAATGTGTACATTACCGTAACTTGGTTTAACATCTAACTTCAAAGATGAATACCTTGTGTGTGTACCACACCTAGGTGAATACATTAAAATAAAAATACAATAATTAATAAAGCGGTAATAAATAAGACAATCAATGAAATACAAGAATAGCTAAAAATTGATTTAAGAGTTACATTAGTCAATAAAAATGACTGTGCTAGAACCACGGGACTCGAGGGGTGCCTTAGACCTTCCCCTCGGTCAACAAAATTTCTTACTCAGTTTTCTGTTTTCGTAGACCATAAATTAAGAGTGAAACCTTCCTTTTGAAAGGGGATTCAAATAAAAGGTGACTTGGAACACCAAAACTCAATTTCTAGTGGCGACTCTAAATAATAAATAATCCCCTTTCAAAACGTCACTTAAATTGGAAAAACTCTTCTAACTCAACCTCGCAATAGGGTTGCGCAAAAAAAAATAGGTGTGACACCCACAAATAGTGAAAATCAATATGGTAGTTGGTAAACTCATTATTTATTCAGTCTTAGTGAAGACTAGTTGGGTGAAACTACCAATTCAAAAATTGGTCACTTGCCTTTCTCGAAAGGTTGTTTCTTTCGTGAAATATATTGTTTAGCTCAGGATGTCACTTCGAAGGTTGCGACTTTTCATGAAAGTGCGTTTTTATGTTTTGTATAAACATGAGAGTTTATGAACGAACGTATTAATACGGTTGTCTATAATAAGGTGAACTAACAGATGAACATGACCAAAATTAATTGCAAGTTGGATTTGCTTCATGAATGAAAGTGCTATAATATGCATATCATATAGACGTATGAATAAATATCATACAATTGCTTGAAAATGACGGAGTGATTGTGAAATGTGTTTTATATTAAAAGATTGTGGCAACAACTGACGCCAATCATTCCATCTATTGTAATAATATACTATTGCTACATTAAGTGTAGTCAATAATCTGATATGCAATTGAAAGTCGAGACGTATTAGTCGACGACATAAGGAAGTTCGCATTGAACTTTCATGACATTGAAATGAGTCTTGAAATATACTCAAAATTATGTTTTGCACTACAATAAGTATCACGTGATAATAAGGGGTATAGTGATGCAAAATTATATCACCGCTTTAACCGATTCTAAACAGTTGGTGGGCGAGCGATGTCTTCAAAATCGTCCAAAAAAATGTGCATTGACCGCTCTACAGTGGAGGATGCGTTTATAGCCTTAGACAAAGTCGGTGAAGAAGTTGAATGGCTCCGAAATTTCTTGAAAGATATTCTATTTTGGCCCAAACCTTTGACACATATATGTATACATTATGATAGTCAAGCGGCAATAGGCAAGGGCAGGGAGCATTATGTATAACGGAAAATCTCGTCACATTCGACGAAGACACAATATCGTTAGAAAACTACTCTCTAGTGGTGTTATCACGATTGACTAGGTAAAGTCAAGAGATAATGTGTCGAGTCCACTTACAAAAGGCCTATCGAGAGAGGCAGTTGAAAGATCATCGAAGGGAATGGGGCTAAGGCGTAGGACAAGTCATCATGGCGGTAACTCTACCTAGCAGACTGCAGATCCCAAGAGCTAGGTTCAAAGAGATCAAACAAAGTTATGAATGACGGTTCAACATTGTCAAATAACTCAACTCATTCTCGTGATGAAGACAATGTTCAAAAATCAAGGTAAAGTATTAAGGCTTTTTGATGAGTCCATAAAGCATAAAGCTTTTTAATGATTTTCTAAGTCTGGCGGGATATGACCAGATAGTGTGTCTATAGGATTACACGTTTAGAAATCACCTATGTGAGGGTGAACTATAAGACGCTTTAAGGAGAATGAAAGTAAAGGCCTATCCTCTAAGCACTCATGAAACTAGACGGTGTTCATGGCTGAAACGAACACTACCGTGAGAACTAAAGACGGTTAAGGATTTATTGTGTGACTGTGGTTGTCTAGGTATACACCAAAGCTCGGCGGTTCAAAGATATCAAATCTACCGATTGACTGAATATATCTGACATAATTTCACTAAGGAAAGTTCAAAGGGAAACCTACTTATCCAGATGCAATTAATCCTTACTTGCAAATCACACCGTATTTTCATGCATGTTTTTCCACAAATGTTCATTCCCCATTCATGTGGTGGATTGTTGCGGTTTTTCTTTAAAAGGTGTGAATGGGAAATTGAAGAAGCACCTTTTGGATTGCACCTCTCCATCTCACCCTTCTTTGTCTATAAATTCAGAGACTTGGTCTCATTTTTAAGATATGGAAAAATCTGAAAACTTCTCCCCTCTCTTTTCTACATTGTTGCATTATTTTCCAAATAAATATAAGTGTCAAGTGTGATTTGCTCCCTTTGTTGAGTTTACTGAAGTTCTGTGATTTGAAGTGCCGCTATCACAGAATAGTTATTCCGTTCCATCCTGGGAGGAATTAATCAGTATACCTTGGGTAGCAGTGAGGGAATTAAATTCCTTAAGGACACACTGTGAATTTAGTGGGCTCGAAATTATTTTACGATTTGTTTATGAACTAATGTTTGTTTTCTTCTCTGGTTTTCTGATTTTCGAACACAGTATATATATATATATATATATATATATATATATATATATATATATATATATATATATATATATATATATATATATATATATATATATATATTGAGCTACTAAGATTGATCGATCGCACTAGATTTGGAAAATTTAAATCGGCTTAAATGCTCGACCAAGCTTCTATATACAGTTTCAAAAAATTTACGAAAACTAAAAGGGATCCATAGAATGAGAGAATTAAAAAGGCATCTAATAGAGGCGGTGAAATGCTACAATAAAAGCAAGGTTATAATTGAAAAGCAAAAACTTATTTAAAGCCAAGAATCTGTTTTAGTTTATGCACAGCGTATCTCATTTTTTTTAAAAAATAAACCAAACTCACACACAATAATTATTAATTTTTATATTGTTAAATATTATGTTATAATTCTTGTATAACTCGTCTATAAGCAAAACGATCACTTATTGGTTATCAAAAACGTAAATAAGCTTATATATAGACTCGTTACAAATACCCTCTTAGATAAAGTAGGTCGCTTTCAAATATATTTTTTATATATATATATAATTCTTGAGCTGAGGGTCTTTCGAAAACAGTCTCTCTACTCCCTTTAGGTAGGGGTAAGGTCTGCATATACATTACCCTCCCAGACTCCACTAGTGAGATATACTGGTCGTTGTTGTTGTTGTATTGTTTTGTATATATGTATATATTATATATGTTATATACAAAAATTGTATAAATTTTATATAATTATTTGGCTATCGGATGTAAATATTTTCCGGCAGGGGCTAAAAATAAGAAGAAAATAAAAACTAATAAATTATGCCTTCGTAAACCAAGCACTTACCTCAACTTCACAGGCCACTCACTGTTCAATTATAGCTTTTCCTCTTGAATTCACCTCCAATACACTCGAATCTAACCATAATTAACTTAATATCATTAATTAATGCTAAAGGAACTAAATTTACTGAAAATTATAATTTTTCCTAAGTTTTCTAAAAAAAAAGTTAAAACCCGACCCCGGGCCCGCTTGGTCCAAACTCGAGGTTCGGACCAAATCACATTTACCCATTCACCCCCGAGCCCGAATATACAATTTGTTTCGAAATCCGACCTAAATTCGAGGTAAAGATTCGATTTTTACAAAATTCTCTAATTCTACCCAAACCCTCAATTTTTACCATGACAATTCTTGATTTTTGATTTAAAAGTGATGAAAACATTGGGTAATTGAAAGGCAAATACGCAAGAGTATGCATCCTTGCACACATAGAAAGCCCCCTAAAAACACATGTACTAATAGGGAAACACTACCAGAGGGTTGCAAACAAAGGATTCAACATATTGTGCGATACAATATGGAAGGCTGGGCATACTAAAACGCAATGCCCACACCCAAGCCAAACACAAACCACTGAAGCAAAATCTAAGCACACAAACAATGAAGGAATTGAATCACTAGTGGAGGAAGTAGAATCTTGGCACATAGTCATGCACAGGAAGACCAAAAAAGGAGAGGACCAAAGGAGGAAGTCAACAACTCAACCACAAAAACAACCAAAACAGGAACATCACATGACCAACTCCGGCAGAAGCCATCAACACAAACAAGAGTTCTGATGGGTAAGCAAAGATACCATACAAAGGGATGTAACAACGAATATACCAGTGGTCAATACAACTACCATGAACAAAGAAACAAAATGGGCACATGAGAAATGCAAATAAATTCAATGCATTAAGTGCTCTGACGGCTGAGATGGAAAACAACTTCGAAACCCTAGAGGAAAATACACAAAGTCCTCAGGAAGATGTGCATTATACCCTGGGTAAACCAAAGGAGCTAAGCAATCTTATGACACCATTAATAACTCTAAACCCTACTTTTAATGATCAAGTACCTAGAGCAATTAATATTACCAATGACATGAATGCTCTACACGAACCCAATGGACCAAAGCTGGAACCTCATCACACGACCACAAGTAGGAAGCAATCAACGGACAGTATCAAACCCCCAAAGCCCCAATCATGAGACTTGAATGATGCACCCCTTCACAATGTCAAACCCTCATTAATTAGAGACAATAAGGATCAAAGCATGTAATGCAAAAACACACTAGAACCTGTCACAAACCTAAACCAAAGCCATCATAGTACAAATCTAATCCAAGATCAAAATCAACACAAAACCCTAGACAAATTCAACATATCAACATCAGTTACAAGAGTTCCCCAAGCTCCCAACAATGTAACGGAAGGAAAATTACCTCCTTGCCACTATTTTGATGTTAATGCCCATGCAAACAATACCAACCAACAGTTAGCCAAACTTAGCAAAACTCAAGAACTAAACCAAGATGCCAAGACTCCCTTCCAACATCTACTACCAAAGGAGATACTAAAGGAACACAAGGAGATATGTTTGGACAAGGGAGAACAACCAAACAACTCAAGGACAGCCGCTCGTTTATGCAACACCCCCTGCCTCCAAACCACGCTCCACTTTCACGGCTGGAATACGGACTGACGGGATTCTCCCTAAACATGAATCTACACCTAGGGGGCAGGATGTTATCATACGAATAGAGAACCCAAGATACCTATCCCAAATTGTAACGGAGGGGCTAAGGATTGGGCTCGACAGTGTAACGAGCCACCCATGGCTATCCCAGTAGCAACCCCACCCACAAATGAGAGACAACCCATCCCCTGGAGTCGTGTACAAACAACAACCCCAAGCACCCCAATTCCCCTAAGCATGAACATGCCACTATTCCACAACCCCTCCACTCACAACCAATACCCACCCCACATGCACTACACCAGCCCTCAACCAACCCAGGATACCACCATAGCACCACAACAACCACTACAATAGATGGACGGGAAGGAAGAAGAGGTAGGAATGTCAACAGCGAGAAGGGTGGAATACGCTATGCTCCGAAACCAAAAATGTTGGTGTTCAAGTATAGAAATGAAAAAAGAGTAATCTTACATTGCCCGATGAATTTGAGGAAAAACTCCATAAATATAAGGGTATTAACACCACCAACGATCTTCAAATACGGAGTAGTAATGGTGCCGACGATGCTCGCACACATGAGCTTAAACATCCCACCCCATGCAGAGGAGGAGGAGACCACCCCACCCCCCATCTAGACCAATGAGTATGATCATTTGGAATTGTAGAGGTGGCGGGCAATGAAGATTTCAGAAGAACCTTAAGGTCCATGTTAGACTACAACAGGTCGTTCTTAGTTTCACTACTGGAAACTAAGATGCAAGACCATAGCACTCTCATTAATGACTTTGGCTTCACTCACATGGCTCAGGTAGAGGCACAGGGTAATGCAGGCGGCATGGTTATGATGTGAAACTTAGGTGAAATTATTGTGGATCAAGTCGGAACAACAGACCAAGAAATACATGCCATGATCAAGGTAAACAATTCTAATCCATGGCTCTTATCTATTATTTATGCTAGTAATTTGATAAATGAAAGAGCTATCCTTAGGGGTAATTTAAAAACAGTAGCAGAAAAGTTTAAGGGGCCATGGCTAGTTGCGGGAGACATAAATGAAGTCACTAAGGCAAGTGAGAAATTTGGGGGGCTCTCAATTAGCTACCCAAGGGTGTCTAAATTTATTAAATATCTGGACTTCTGTGGCCTCATGGACCTAGGTTTTAGAGGCTCCAAATTTACATGGACAAATAAAAGGAAAAAAACAAAAACAATAATTATGGAAAGGCTAGATAGATATGTAGCAAACGCTAGCTGGATCAGTCTTTTCAAAGAAGCGCACGTCACACACCTAACTAGGCTACACTCCGACCATTGCCCGATAAAATTAGACCTATTCAAAAGCTTCTCACATTGCAATAAAATATTTAGAGTGGAGTCCATGTGTTTATCACACCCTACTTTCAAAACACTAGTCAAGGAAACGTGGGCTAACCAGGGAAACCTACTAGGAGCAATAGAGAATTTCACAAAAAGTCCAAAAGAATGGAACATCAACACATTTGGGAACATATTCCATAAAAAAAATGTTCTAACTTCCCGCATAAATGGTATACAAAACTCTCCAAAATATATGACTAGTCAATTCCTAATTGACCTTGAAAATGATCTATTAAATGAATACAACAATATCCTGAAACTAGAGGAGGAATTTGGAGACTAAAATCCAGAATCCAATGGCTAAACGATGGTGACGCCAGCACCAAATTCTTTCACACAACTACCCTACAATGTAGAAGGAAAAATAAAATTTTACGCATTAAATATGAAGTGGGTAATGGTACTACGAACAAAAAGACGTCAAAACCCTAATAAACAATTTCTACGCAAACCTCTTTACAACAGGACATACGTTCACTCATAAACCCACCCACTACATGTACCATTCTGCCACACTAGATCAGAATGACCATGTAGGCCTGAACCAAAATATCACAGTTCAAGAAATTAAGTGTGCAGTAGACTCTTTCAAACCCTATAAAGACCCGGGCCCGGATGTCCTACACCCCTTCTTCTATCAGAAATTCTGGAATGAAACTAAGGAACAACTAATAAACTTCTGTAAATATACCTTTAGGGAGAAGAAAATGCTCGAATACATGAATACCACTTACATTTGTCTAATCCCAAAATGCCAAAATGCTGAAACTATTAGACAATATAGACCAATCAGTCTGTGCAATACTGCCTATAAGGTGGTCACAAAAATTATTGTAAATAGGATCAAGCCCCTTCTGGGAAAATTAATACACCCTACTAAAACTAGCTTCATAAAGGGTAGACGATCCTCGAAAAATGCTATCATCGTCCACAAAGTATTAAACCACTTTAAAAAACTAAAGGGGGAAAGGGAAAATGATGATAAAAATAGACCTAGAAAAGGCTTTTGATAAGCTAGAATGGTCCTTTATAAAATTCTCCCTAATATCCCTAAACTTCCCAAAAGGCCTGGTTGACCTAACCATGTCCTACATCACCACCACATCCACCTCAATCATTATAAATGGATCCAACACGGATTTTTTCAAACCATCAAGAGGTATCCGTCAAGGAGACCCCCTATCCCTGTGATGACCAAAGGGGTTATTTTATAAAATTAGAATATGTTCCATGCTTAATAGCCATAAAAGACTAAAATTAAATACCTCGATTTGTGTGCAAAGTCCGGTCATGAAACTAAAAAGCTTTTATGTGGAAATATAAGAAATAGTGATTTTTAAAATTTAAATTTGATAAAAGTTGACTTTGGTCAACATTTTTAGTAAACGGACCCGGATCTGTGTTCAGACGATCCCTAGAGGTCCTCAAAAAATATGGGACTCTGGCGTATGCCCGGAAACGAATTCCGAGGTCCTAAGCCTTAGAAATCAATTTTTGAAAGAAATTGTTTTGCTGAAATGTTTGTGAATTAAAGAAAAGAAATAATGCTAAAAATAATTTGTATCGGGCCCATATTTTGGTTCCGGAGCCTGGTACAGATTTTCTATGATATTTAAAGGTTAACTATAAAATTTGGTGAAAAACGGAGTTCGTTTGACGTGATTCGGACATCCGGTTGAGAAATTATGAACTTTAAGAGTTCTTGTTGAAAATGATGAGTTTTGAGGTTTAATTCAAATTACATGTTATTTTCATGATTTTATCACACGAGCAAGTCCGTATGACGTTTTTATACTTACGTGCATGATTTGTTTAGAGCCCCGAGGGCTCGGGTGAGTTTCGGATAGGCCACGGGGTGTTTTTCACTTAAAAATAACTGCTGGTTTTTATTCAGTTCTGGTGTCCAGGTGTTTGACCTGTGCGATCACATAGGAAAGTTCGCGATCGCACAGAGTAAAATTTGAGGCCTGTTTGGTACCCTGTGCCAACTCATCTTATTGCTTGCGATTGCAGAGCACAGCCTGGCCAAGTTGTGCGATCGCACATCCTATAGTGCAAACGCACTGAGTAAATCAGGCCTAGGGGGAGAGGAGTTCAATACCCTGTGCGATCGCAACCCTCCCCATGCGAACGCACTGCACAAATTTCCCTTACACTGTGCGATCGCACCTCTTTATCTGGGATCGCACAGTTGCCCAACCCAGCTAATATAAATACCTGTTAAAGAACGGGCAGAACACTTTCTTCTCCAAATTTTCGAAGTTCCAGCCCTAGAAACAATTTTTCTTCAGCAATCTTCATCCCCAATTCATAGGTAATCACTTTCGAACCTTGTTCTTTCAATTCCTTATTATTTTGTATCACTTTTAAAGCAAAAACAAAGGATTTTCATGGTAAAAATCTAGGTTTTGCGTAGAATTAGGGAGTTTTGTAAAAATTAAATTTTTATATCAAATTAAGGTCGGATTTCAAAACTAATAGCATATTTAGGTTCGTGGGTGAATGGGTAAACGTAATTTGGTCCGAACTCCGAGTTTAGACCAAGCGCGCCCGGGGTCGGGTTTTGACTTTTTTTGAGAAAACTTAGGAAGAATTATATTTTTCAATAAAGTTAGTTCCTTTAGCATTAGTTAATGATATTATGTTAATTGTGATTAGATTCGAGTAATTTAGAGGTGAATTCAAAAGGAAAAGCGATAATTGAGCAGTGAGTGGCCTACGGAATTGAGGTAAGTGTTTGGTCTAACTTTGGCTTGAGGGAATAGGACTCCCCACTTGTTTGCTATGTGAAATGCATGGGCGTGGTGTATAGGTGTGGCGACGAGTATCTATGCACCACCCAAATTAATTGTTAAACGGGATTCCCGTTCCCGTTCCCAACTTAATTGATTATTGTCCTAATTGTTATATATTCATTATTGCTTCTATGACCATTTGGCCTTGTTGATCTGTTGTTAGATATTGTTGTGATTATTTGAAAAGAGTTTTGGTTGTTTGAGCTGGTTTCCTTGTGATATGTATAACGTTTAAGAGGCTTGGTATTATTTTTACGAATTTTATATATATATATATATATATATATATATATATTTACGTTCCTGGTGGTTTCGTTTTGATAATATTGAGGAAGTTGTAAGAAATGCAGTCTAACTGTTTCGTATTGTTGTTGTAAGTGTGTTAAAAATGTTGGTTGTTCTCTTGAGTTTATCTTAGTATATAAAGACTGAGCTGAATCGACAGCGTTACGGTGTTTACTTATATTCTGATTGGTTTTATTGTGAAATGATATTGGTTAAAGCTTACGAGCTATATGATTTTCTGTTTGTAATTGTGAAAATATTAGTATAGTGAAAGGCTTGGCCTGAATGGTGAAATTTTTTATGAATAAATTGATATGATATGTCTGGTGAGAGTGGGTTGGATGCTGCAACAAGGAGTGATAAGGGTGGACAGGTGGGATCGGGTTGCACGCCGCAACAGGAGCAATAAGGGTGATATATTTGGGGAGGACATGTGAGAGTGGGTTGCACGCCGTAACGAGGAGCGATAAGGGAGGATATATATATTTTTACTGATTTTCAAAGAAAATAAAGATTTGAAAAGCTAAATGTTTATTTTACTGTTTTGTTTCTTGAAAAACAAAGATTTGAAACTTTCTATTTTATATTACTATTTTCATATTTTGGCACTACTTTTATTCAAAGAAAGTTTGAAAACTTGGAAATTGTTGAGGATTAGTTATAGTTGAGGCCTGAAAGAGGCAGTTGTGTTGCTTTCTTATTGTTGCAGTATTTGAATTGATGTGTTCAAATTTCTTTTCTGTTTTACAATTATTGTCTCAGATATATTTTCTTGTTCGTGTAGAATTGTTTTATTGTGTTATCATATATATATATATATTAATATCACAGGTTTATTGTTAAATCCCCGCCTTAGCCTCGTCACTACTTCGCCGAGGTTAGGCTCAGCACTTACTCAGTACATGGGGTCGGTTGAACTGATACTACACTCTGCACTCTTTTGTGCAGATCCAGGTACTAGCCAGCAGTAGAGATTTTTAGAGCAGACATCTATTTATTCGGAGACATGAGGTATATTTGTCGATGTTCGCAGATCCCGAGAGTCTTCTCCTATTTTTATAAAACTGTTTTAGTATATTCAGAACAGTTATACCATTTCTTTCGACAGTTATTTGTAGTATTCTTTAGTAGTTCGTGGATTGTGACACCAAACCCTGGGGTAGTCTTAGAGTTGTTTACATATTTGTGCTTAAGTAATAAATTAAGGAAATAAATTATTCGAGTTCTAACATTGGTTTGCCTAGCAAGTGTGGTGTTAGGCACCATCACGATCCCTGAGGTTAGGAATTTGGGTCGTGACAATCCCCCTACATCTTCATAATATGCATGAAAATACTTTCGAAACTAATCTATCATGAAATAGATTGATGCAGGTGGGACCCAGTTAAAATAAACCAAAAGGCCCCATACCTCTCACACCTATTCTTTGCAGACGACCTAATCTTACTAGAAAACACCAACCAAAAAAGCTGCAACTCGATCATAGATGCACTCAACAAATTTTGTGCCTTCTCAGGCCAATCTATAAACTTTAATAAATCTAAGCTAATCTTCTCAGACAATACTCCACTGGCCACTAGGAATGAAATCAGTACCTGCATGGCAATAAAACACACCAGGGAATTTTGCAAATACCTAGGGTTCCCCATAAGCTTCTCAAACCCCTCAAGGAAAGATTTCCAATATATAATTAATCGCCTAAACAACATATTAAGAGGACGGAAAACAAATCTCCTAAATATAGCTGGCAGGACCACAATCATTAAGACAACACTGGCAACAATTCCTAATCACACAATACAAATCTACAATCTCCCACAAGCTACCATAAAAGACATAGATCGTTTCCAAAGAAATTTCCTATGGGGCTCTACCTCCGAAAAAAGAAAATGCCACCTTATTGGCTGGGACACTATCACCAGAAGAAAGCAGGATGGAGGACTGGGACTATACAAGTCAAAATGGAAAAACCAGGCCTTTAGTGCCAACCTAGCTTGGAGGTTCAAAAAAAGATAACAACTCTCTCTGGAGCAGGGTATTGCACTGCCGATATAACATCATGAATCACCAACACAGCTGGCACCTGCAAGAGAGCGATGACTCCGATATATGGAAACAAAGGAGCAAACATATGCAAGCGAGGGATCCACCGGGAAATTGGGAATGGCCAACTAATCAAAACATGGGAAGATAACTAGCTGGGCAACAAAGAGACATTAAGATCTCAAATTCAGGGGCCCCTCAATAGCCATCAACAAGGCCAGTCCCTAAACAAGATAATTGAAAACAACACCTATAATCTTAGCAACATACCTTTCCAATTACCAACAGAAGTTAAGAGCAAAATAATAAGTACATATATCAAACAATACCAACCAACAAAAGACCAATACAAATGGAGTAACAGCCCCAGTGGGGATCTCACTATTAAATCAACATATGAACTACTCACCAAATGGGAGGGGGAGGGAGACGGTAGGGACTTCAAATGGATATGGAAAATCAACACCCTCAACAAAATAAAATACTTCATATGGACTGCAGTACATAACAAGCTCCCCACATCAAAAATGTCATTCCACAGGAATGTATGTGGCACCCCAACATGCAGTGTCTACAACTCTAATGAAGAAAGCACAATTCACATGCTTTTCTGGTGCATTCACTCAAAAAAACTGTGGAATGAAGTTCGCTTCAGGCAGACCCCAGCAGATTCCACAGACCAACACATTTTATACAACTGGTTAAAAACTCAAAGCAACTCGAACAATTGCTTCAATGAATACCTCAACTGGCCTGATATCCTTCCCTTCATACTTTGGCATATCTGGACACATAGAAATGACATTATCTTAAAAAAAAGAGCACCAAACCTCTTCTACTAAAGAACATAATTAGCAAAGAAATATAATTTAAAATGTTGGCCAAAAGAAATAATAGACAATCCACATCTAGAGATACAATCCTTGTTAAATGGAAGCTACCGAACCAAAGCATCTATAAACTAAACATAGACGGATCATACCGGGGAAGCATAGAGAAAGGGGCAATAGGTGGAGTCATAAGACAGGGAAATGGAGAATTGATAATGGACTTTAATATGAGCTACTCAAATTCAACTAACATGCATATGGAAATCCTAGCCTTAGTAAACGGTCTGAAACTAGCCATAGAACACAATTACCTACCCCTCACCATAGAATCAGACAGCAAATAAATTATTAATAAAATCAATAACAAGAATTTCTCCTATAATCTAATTGGTGATTGCAGATGCCTACTGAGTAAAGAAGGGGGCCCGCCATTGCAGCACATTTACAGAGAAGCAAACCAAGCACAAGACGCAATGGCGAAGAATGGAAGCAGCTTACAAGATATTGGAAGCTTAATGATCTACTTATCTCCTCCGTCTTTTGTTTTATCTATTTTGGAAAGGGACAAGCTAGGAACTATGTATCCTAGAACAATTCCCGTATGAAATGTACTATGTGTGAATACCTAATTTTTGCATGCTTTTAACTCCCCTAGAAATACTAGTATTTCGATGATTTTTAGTTGTTTGTGCACTTTTTATTTTTGTATTTCTTTATTAAAAATACCAAAAAGTATTTTTTACCTTTTACTTGTGTACATTAGTTGGAATCTTTAAATTATATATCCCAAAAAGATTTTCTTTCTACTTGTATAATTTTCTAGGATTAAATAAGATGATTAGGGGTTAAGGAACTTGGCTATTGTATTTTTAATTAAAATTGAGCCAAATTGGCCCAAAACTTGAGCCCAATTCGTCCATACCCGGTCCTTTAAGTGGTTGGCAAAGAAAGAGCTCAAAACGACTTAGTTTTGACTTAAAACTACGTCATTTTGCTTATTAAATCAGAGATCCAATCTCAATCATCCAATCTTTCTTGATCTAATGGTCCAAAATCATCCACACCCAAGGTACTTAAAGCCCTTAATACCCAATAATTTTCCCCATTTTTCCCCTTATTCTTTTTCCTTCCTCTCTCCCCACTCTCTCAAACTCCTTGCCGCCGCCGCCCACTGCCGTCGCCGGGAATCGCCCACCGACGGCGGCCGTCCTTCAAACACACCCAAATTACACCAATCTTCTCCTCTCGTCATCCTCTACCCATACCCAAACCCCAAATATCTTAAATATCCCTCAATCTCACCAAATCCACCTAAGTTTGACAAAACCCTAGCCGCCGCCGCCACCCTCAAATCCAGCAAGATTTAACCTCCGACACCCCGTAATACATACATAAGCGGATAGATCATGTTGAGTTCTATCACTTTCGACCTGTTTCACTCCCAAAATCCCCATCGCCGCCAGCCATCCACCTTCACCGGCGACCCGCCACTGCCGCCGCACCACTTCTTCTTTGTTGTAGCCCAATTCCGACCCAAGAACACTCATTTCCTTTTGGTATGACACCAAGTTCATTAAATTTGGTGTCTACCAAAATGAAATAAGTGTTCCGTGGTAGGGCAACCGATTCTTGGCATCTCCGGCGTTTCCTCATGGCTCGAACAGGTTCAAGCACGCTCATTAGGTATCTCCCTCATCTTAATTTCAGGTTTTTTTAGTTGTAATAGGTTGGTTCCTGATTTTAATTTTAGTTTCTGATTTTTTTTATTTTTGGTTGTTTTTTGTTAATTAGAGTTTCAAGTTAGGTTTATTTAATTAGTTATCTCTATTTAATTTAGTTGATTATTATTTATTAAACGTGATCTTTAGTGTATTAGTTAAATCATTTACTTAGTCAATCAATTATTTAGTTATTGAACGTCATCGTCCGATTGTTAGCAATGCTCGCCTAATCTCTGCTGTTAGCATTAGTTTGTGAATTCAGTTGTTTATTCTTTATATGGTTAGTTTGGACGAATCTGTTTTAATGTATTTGGTTTGAGTTTTAGTTCCATTTAAAGTCTTGTTTTTGTTTTGTCAATTGTTAGGTTTTTTAGTTTGTTTTGGTTCAAAATCAATAGGGTGGTACTAATTTTATTAAAAGATAAAGAGTAGGTATGTTTGATCATGAGTGTAGGGCCTTTGTTTGGTTGTTTTCACTGTTGAGGACTATTTTGGAGTATAATACTACAAAATTCTGTCCATATTTGGTGAGGAAAAACTGTTCGTTGAACAAAAATCTGGTTTTGGACAGATTTTTGGTCAAAGATCTATGATTTTGGACAGATTTTTGGCCACACAAAATCTGTTCCTAAAGTCCTTTTTCTCCTATATAAAGAGGAAGTCTTTCCGCACTATGAGGAGACTCTTACACTCTAAAAAAACACACAATCTACCACACAATTGCTGAACTTTTTACACACTAAAAACACAAACTTTGAGAGTAAAATCAGCAGCTTAATATATATATATATATATAGCAAGCTGAAATTTCAGATTTTGGTGAGTACTATTTGAGTGCAAAAACTCTCACAAAAATAGAAATATCCATTAGGCAGTGTGTGAAGTTGATAGCTACTAGTTTCAAGCATCTTTGTTGAGTTTTCTGGGTTGTCTTAACACTTG